>JAANYP010000350.1:0-57387 GCA_020465985.1 Centrapalus pauciflorus
GCTCTCTATCAAATACTGTGTCCTCAGACCTTGCTGATGTGCAAGATACTCTTGAAGTCCATCTTGCACAGCTTCAAAGCCTGTTGTTCACAGCCTCTGATAGAGAAAACATTGTTAAGCTGACCACTCTTGCTGATTCCCAAGCCTCTTCTCTTCAGGCCTGTCTTTCCCAGCTTGCAGAGGTTAAGGACAACCTGGTTTTCTTAGTGACAAGCCTGGTTGGCCCCAAACCTGCTGCCAAAACTGCTGGTAAGCCTGCTGACTTTGTGTCTTCAGGCAGACCAGGTGTTGAAGGTGCTGTTCCATCTCCTTCAAAGGGGGAGAAGTCATCTGCCTCAAGACTAAGTCTAAGGGGGAGAAAACCTCTTCTCCTAAGGAGAAAACAGTACCTACAACTCCCACTGGTCAACCAGCAGGGACATCTACAGGTACAGCTGAAGGTTCCTCTCAAGCTGCTATGCCTACTCAGGCTGTCTCTCCAAACCCTGCTCAGTCTAAGGGGGAGGAAGTCATTCCTGAGGACAGGCCTAGCAGTAAAAGGAGGCACTTAATTCTAACTGAAGAAGAAGAAAGAAGGGGAAATTCCTGAGGCTGCTGTCATACAGCAGCAGCTAAAGAAAAGAAAAAGCAGCCAGTTGATCAACGAACAGCAAAAGCAGCTGACTTAAGTTTCACAAAAGCCAGGGCAAAGGAATGGGCTTCCAAGCACAAATACTTTGAGTTCAGAGAAAGAACAGCTTCAAGCCCTGGAAATATTAAGAAAAGTGAAGAACAATCTGCCAAAGTGCTAGAATCTTTTGCGCTTCAAGAGGCAAGAAAAGCAAAAATGTCTTCCTTGGATGGCAACAGGAAATTTAATGGAAGCTGCTAAGGAAACAACAGGAGAGATAGGGAGGGAGAAAAAGCACAGGTCCAGGTCTCTGTGACAAGAACTCAAGTACCCTCTGCCAGAAGCCAATTCCACTTTTGAACAACTTGGTAGAAAGAAAATTTCATGATGTTGCTACTAAAGGCTTGCCAAGGAAGCGTATTGTAAAGCTTGTTCCACATTTCAAGAAAAAAAGGGCACACAGTGGAAGCTTCAGATCACCAGGATGGGTGCAACAGGCCCTGAAATGGAATCCTACGATCACACTGATGTTGCACAGATGGGATACAGGGAATGGGTGGAACTGGCAGTTGCCCTGAGCCAGTCTAAGTCAGAAATGGCTAAGACTATCAGGGCATACATCAAGAAGCTGATGGAGAGAGTAAATGATCTTGGCCTGATATCTAAGGAAATAAGTGAAGGTGTCTTTGTGACACATCCAAAAATAAAGGCCAGGAGAACAAAGAAGGATACAGAGATGGAGCTACTCCTCACACTGATAGAACACGGCGACTATGCCATAGAGATGAAGGGAGTTGATCATAGCCTGCCAAGTGGAATAGAGTTTGAGGATGGCAAAATCATTGAAGAACCTGAGCTGGGGGCATTTTTTGTAGATCCCCTCACTCAGAAAAAGTGCTTCCAAAGGGCCTCAGAACTATACAAAGTTGATCTGAGACAACTTGCCGCCTTCAGACTTGCAGTTTCATTTAGGCAGTCTAGCAAATGGAGAGCAGCCATCTGGGATCAGCTCAGAGGCTTCTATGAAAGAGGAGAGCTCAATGATCCCAAGTTCATGATTATCAGAAGTGAAATTGAGGAACTTGAGGATACAAGGGAAGAACTGGAAAGAATGGTTCAGGATCCTTCTCCATTGATATGAAGTCCATCTACCGTCTGGGTAGGTGAAAAATGGAAGCTGTCCATCAGTTGGAAAGGCTTACCGTTTTCTGCTCCCAACTCAAACAGTCCAAACATCTTGTACATTAGTTGTACTGTATTACATAAGTTGTAATATTCTCTTTTACATTAGTTGTAAAATACTTTAGTACATTAGTTGTACTCTTGTAAGAACATATGTTGTTCTAGTGTAATCAAGAATCAGTGTATATATAAACTGATCTTTTACTTTACTGTAATGTTGTAATTTCAATTCAGCAAAATGTACTGTAAAAATATATAGTGATTTTTGATAAGACCAGCTTGGACTGGTTATTGCAAATAGGGGGAGATTGTTAGGCACAAAAAGGCCTCAGTCAATCCTGTTCTGCATCTGAGGGGGAGATTGATAATCAAACCTGTTGATGCATTTGAAGGTTGAATTTAAGGCCTATCATATGCCTTATTGAAACCTGAAAATGATTTGCAATATTAGTCTTAAGCTGTTTTACGTGTTGCATGTGTTGCAACTAAGACAGTTTGTCCAAGCTGCTCTGTCTGCTGAACAGGCTGGACATAAACTGTCTACGCTGCTCTACACTGTTGAGCAGCTTGGGCGTTTTTAAAGTGTTCTGTTCTTTGTGAACAGAACCTGTTCTTTGTGAACAGGCTAAACACTTTATGGAATATGTTTCCAAGTCATCATGTATTGTTTTTTACTACAAGATCAGTTTACAAGTCGAAGACAAAGTGGAAAACAGAACCGCTCAGCTTGCCCAAGCTGTTCTGTAACATGAAGACAAAAGGTTATTTGAAAAAGGGTGACAGACCTTTTTCTTATATCAAAATAGGCCTTTACAAGGAAGAAAGACGCAAAGTTGACATTCCTAAATTAGTTAAAGGCAATGCAACAGTAGACAAAGTAAAAAGACAAAAGTTCTGCACATGTGAAGACAAGTCTGCTTTTCAGAAAAGTGCAGAAAAGGTTATGTTGTCTTTTCAACAAGACTTCTCCTTTTTCATTCCGTCCAATGAAGATGTTCCTCTTAGATCCTCTAAGTGAGTATAAAAGGAAGCTTCTAAGGTCAGAAAGAAGTGTGAAGAAAGCTAAGTGCTGAAACCAAGAGTGAACGTGCAAGTGTGATTTTCATGCATGCAAGCCTTCTGTGTAAACCAGCATCTGTGTGTCTAAGCTGTTCCCTTAAGTCTTGTAAACACAGTGAGTGCTTCTTAGTGAGTGTATTCATTGTACTCTAGTTTGAGTTTTTCTTAGACTAGTGAACATACTGTTGTATCTGTCATCTCAGCTTGAACTATTCCGCATTCAAGCTTGTTTGTAATTAACAAATTGTTGATAATACATACAAACATTGAGAAAAGAGTGTGTAGTTTTTAAATTGCTGTATTCACCCCCCCCCTCTACAGCTTATAACTATATACTTTGGGAACCTCTCGGGACCTACACAAAGTGAGATGTTGATATTTGGGAAATTAAATGGAGAGACGACAAGTGGCAGTTTAGTTAACCGCGGCTGACCTGGGCGCGGGCGTGATGGGGGCCAGGGCGCGGGCGCGATTGGGGTGGGGGGGTTGGGCCGGGTGCTGTTGGGTCGGGTCTGTGGGGCGTTTGGTTGAGTTCTTGGGGTCGGGATGGGGGGTTTTTGGGGTCGGGTTCCGTTTGAAATGTTGGGTCGTATTTCGTTGGGTTTTCGGGATATTATTGAAATTGTTTTTGGGACGGGTTTTGTCTGGGCCTCGGGATTTGGTTAAAGTGTCGTGTCCGGGTCTGCTTTCTATTTGTATTGGAAATTAGTGTTAACAGATTGGGATCCGTGTGATTTCAGGGACGAGTCAGCGAGCCGAGCCGAGTCAAAGATTCCGGGATTAGTGGATCAACGAGGTGAGTACCTGAGTTCCTTTTTAAACCACGGGATTGTTTTCCGAGTCATAATTGTGTAGCTAGTTTCGTGTACATGTATATATTGTGTATCGTGAATGAGACAGGGACGCGAGCAGCAGATATACTTCTGTTCTTTCATATGTGTTATATGTGCATGAGATGAGATCCAGTCCGGGGGTCCGTGATGAGTTCCATACGGACGGTGATTCGCGATGGGTGATCGCGCGGGTTGACTGTCCCTAACAGTCCTTGGGGCGTGTATACACGGCAGGGCCTGTAGCCGGTTCGCGCACGTGCTACATGGTTTTCGCTAACCACCGGTGCGCACGGTCGTTAGCTGGGGAAGGGTCCCCCTTAGTGTTTCTGTGTGCAAGGCTGTGGGTCTCATGCTATGTGTTCATACCTGCTTATGATGTTGATTGCCAGTGTCAGAGATAGAGCTTGTGCGTGTGTATGTGCTATGTGTACACATGTTATGTGTTTATTGTGCAGAGTCTAACCCTCGCCTACTCACGAGCTTCCGAGCTTACGCATTCGAGTCTACCATGTTCAGGGTATCAGTGAAGGGATCAGTAACCGAGTTGTTGATCAGAGACTAGCCGTTATGTGAAGACTGTTGTAGCTGCCTTTGTTAACAATTATGTTAGTGTTCGTGCCTTATGGGATGTTATTAACCAGTGAATTGTATGTTAATGATATTATGTGAAAGTTTTAAATTGTCAGTGATTTCGGTTTATCCTATGACGTGTGCATGATAGAGTATTGAGATATTGCCACCTGTGTATTGTATTGACGTGGCATTTCTGGGTTCAGGGAGGGTGTTACAGCATGGAATCAGAGCTTGTGGTTTGAAGTCTGAGTATCATTAGTGGATGCTTAACTTAAACCTTGTTTCGATCCGTGGGGGATCTATTGTGATTGATTTAGTGGAATTAACTAACATGGCTTAGTGTATAATGTTGGGTGATCTATCTATGGTTCTCAATTGTTTCGGTTTGTGCAGATAGTTATGGCAGATCAAGGCGAGGAATCCGGCGCGGGTAAGCCGGCAGGGGACGAGTTCATTCGCAAGTCAGAGCTTTTGGAGGTATTGACAGAGTTTTACAGGCAGCAGAGAGAACAGAAGCGGGAATAGGATCAAGGTATGGGACCGCGTGCTGGGGGTGGTCAGGATACGGGTACAGGTGCCTCTTCGTCTACGTCTCGGCGAGGGGGTTCGTTTAAGGATTTCATGACCGGGAATCCGCCAGAGTTTAGAGGCGGGGGTGAGCCAGGGATGGCTATGGCATGGGAGCGCGAGGTGTAGGCTGCTCGAGTTGCGCACGTGGAGCCGAGAGATATGGTGGGATATGCAGTTTATCTGTTGAGAGGAGGGGCATATCAGTGGTGGAAATCTATCGAGTCAGCTATGACTTCTTCTGCGGCTTATGCGATGACGTGGGATCAGTTTAGGGCTGTGTTTGAGCTACAGTATATTCCTAGAGACGAAAGGCGGGAGATGGAGCGTCGGTTTTTGCATTTGCAGCAGGGCGAGATGACAGTGCAGCAGTATGTGGACCAGTTTAATGAATATTCACAGTTGCCACCCATCACATCACCACCGAGCAGCGAAAGGCCGATGCGTTCATTGATGGACTGCAAGTTGATATTAGAGAATTCATTGGGATGCATGAGACACCTACCTTCGCCAGAGCGTTAGAGATGGCCCACATCAGAGACCGGGAGATAGCCAAGCAGAGAGAGGACCCATCCTTTCAGCGCCGACGTGTGAGGACTCCTGAGCGGTCCTCGAGAGACCGGAGGTATTCCAGAGACGATTCCAGGGAGCGGCATTCGGGTCAGAGTTCGAGGGATAGACGAGACAGAAATAGAGATAGGGACAGGGATAGAGAGCGGATGTCGAGTGGACCGGGGCGGAGCCAGCGATCAGATAGTCAGAGTCAGAGGCAGAGTTCGCATATACTGGGCAGAGCCAGAGCAGCGTATGGCAGAGGCCTCGAGATGGAGGCGATAGGGGAGACAGTTCGGTTGGAGATCGGGAGTGCCCGAGATGCCACCGTCGCCATAGTGGGCCGTGTGTGCCCAGGTGTTATCGATGCGGTCAGCGGGGGCATGCTGCCGCCACGTGTACTGTTCCAGAGCCATTGTGTTTCCGTTGTGGGAGGCCGGGGCACAGAGTGCGAGACTGTCCAGAGTCGGGACCAGCGATGCAGGGTGCGAGTTCCAGTGGGGCCAGAGCGGAACCGTCGTCATCCGGTCGTCGTGATACTGAGGCAAGGGGTCGAGTCTTTCAGGCGACTACAGAGGAAGCTCGAGATGATGCTGATATGGTTTCGGGTATGTTTTCTGAACTTGCTTCATGTATGTGTGTCAGTTGTGGGGAGGGTTGTTGGTGTATGTCTGTGATAAGTGTATGTGTTCTATTGTGTGTGAGTGCTTCGTTGTGTCTGTGATCATGGGATTGTTATATCTGGGTATGTGTGTGAGAGTGGGATATATTGTGGTAAGATGGGTTATCAGAGTTCTGGGGTTGGGCATTGCGCTATGTTAAGTGGATTAATCCTGTTGAGTTATGTGAGCCATATGAGTATTTATTGCGAATGTGTCGTGATGTGCTAGTGGATTATCATATTGATAGTGGATTTAAATTCTTGTGTGTGCTATCCATATCTATGATATTGCGTTTTATAAGATGCGTTTATCTGTTGTTGTGAAAAGAGTTGAGAATTTTGTTGTGATAGTGGATTAGTCTATTGAGAGTGGATTTAATCCCTTTATGAGTTTAACCATGTTTATGAGCTTGCGTTTAGTGATTCGATGGATATGTCTTTATGTGTTGTGTTAATGGATGATCTATATAGAGCTATGCAAGCATGTGATAAAAGAGAGTGAAAATCGATGGATTGAGATCATACGTGGACCGAGTGGCTTATGAGGTAATGCCACAAGAAGATTCTGCGAATAGGGGATACACCAATTGCAGGTATGGGAATTAGAGGATTTAACTGAGTTATTAGCGGATTGACTAACTGTGAAGTGAAGATGTGCAATAGTGATGATTGTGCCATTCAGAATTCAAATGCGAATTTATCCGGATTGTTAATAGTTATATCGAGAATCTCGAGTCAACATTTTCGGGGATTTAATATAGAGATGTATAATTGCGAATCAATTTGCGATAGATTCCGGGGACGGAATCTTTTTAAGAGGAAAGGATTTGTAACATCCCATTTTCGAGATAATTGCGTGGAATTATTTTAGTGGATATTTAAATAATTATTATTGCGTGGGTCCAATAATAGCCCGAGTAGTGGATTATACGTGTCGGGTTTGTGAGTTACGTGTTTCCGAGTAATTAATTTAGTGGATTAATTATATATTTGAGTTCGTGGAATTAATTGGGTTAAGTGAATTTTAATTGTGAAATTGGGATATCGGGTTCGGGTTATTGGGTTGGGACCCGCCGGAAATAGAAATCATATATATGTGCGTGCTTTTCTTCTTCTTCCTTCTTTTGGAAAAGTGAAAGTGTGTGAAGTGTGTGTGTGTTTGTGATTTCCCAGCAGAAAAGCTTCCAAATCCGAAAGTTAGCCATCGAAATCCATCCTAAATCTTCGTTCTTGAGTTTGGAGGTTGCTAAGGTAAGGATTTATGTATTGAACCTCTAAATTTTGTGATATATGTCAAGGGTTTGCGAGTTTGATTGCTTAATTATAAGGTGAAGTTTGTAATCGTGTTATGAGGTTTGTATGAGGCTGAAATCGGAGTTTTGGGGGTTGATAACTCCAGGACAGAAGCTGGAAATCGAACAGAAGGAAGAAGACCGCCGCAGCGGTCGCGGTCGCGATGGGGCAGCGTGGCCGCGACGCGGCTGACCTGGGCGCGGGCGTGATGGGGGCCAGGGCGCGAGCGCGATCGGGGGGTTGGGCCGGGTGCTGTTGGGTCGGGTCTGTGGGGCGTTTGGTTGAGTTCTTGGGGTCGGGATGGGGGTTTTTGGGGTCGGGTTCCGTTTGAAATATTGGGTCGTATTTCGTTGGGTTTTCGGGATATTATTGAAATTGTTTTTGGGATGGGTTTTGTCTGGGCCTCGGGATTTGGTTAAAGTGTCGTGTCCGGGTCTGCTTTCTATTTGTATTGGAAATTAGTGTTAACAGATCGGGATCCGTGTGATTTCAGGGACGAGTCAGCGAGCCGAGCCGAGTCAAAGATTCCGGGATTACTGGATCAACCAGGTGAGTACCCGAGTTCCTTAACCGCGAAATTGTTTTCCGAGTCATAATTGTGTAGCTAGTTTCGTGTACATGTATATTGTGTATCGTGAATGAGACAGGGACGCGAGCAGCAGGTATACTTCTGTTCTTTCATATGTGTTATATGTGCATGAGATGAGATCCAGTCCGGGGGTCCGTGATGAGTTCCATACGGACGGTAATTCGCGATGGGTGATCACGCGGGTTGACTGTCCCTAACAGTCCTTGGGGCGTGTATACACGGCAGGGCCTGTAGCCGGTTCGCGCCCGTGCTACAGGGTTTTCGCTAACCACCGTTGTGCACGGTCGTTAGCTGGGGAAGGGTCCCCCTTAGTGTTTCTGTGTGCAGGGCTGTGGGTCTCATGCTATGTGTTCATACCTGCTTATGATTTTGATTTCCAGTGTCAGAGATAGAGCTTGTGCGTGTGTATGTGCTATGTGTACACATGTTATGTGTTTATTGTGCAGAGTCTAACCCTCGCCTACTCACGAGCTTCCGAGCTTACGTATTCGAGTCTACCATGTTCAGGGTATCAGTGAAGGGATCAGTAGCCGAGTTGTTGATCAGAGACTAGCCGTTATGTGAAGACTGTTGTAGCTGCCTTTGTTAACGATTATGTTAGTGTTCGTGCCTTATGGGATGTTATTAACCAATGAATTGCATGTTAATGATATTATGTGAAAGTTTTAAATTGTCAGTGTTTTCGGTTTATCCTATGACGTGTGCATAATAGAGTATTGACATATTGCCACCTGTGTATTGTATTGACGTGACATTTCTGGGTTCAGGGAGGGTGTTACAGCTTATTAGTATATATGGATAATAAAAGTTTAAAAAAATATAAAAAAATAATTACTAAGAATATATAATTAGAAATATATAAAATTGATAGGTTATAATAAATAATAATATCATTCTTATATATACTTTTTGTTTAAATAAAATAATATTTATACCATTACCTTTTAATTTATTATATTTTATATATATTAAAATATCCGCGTAATACGCGGGTAATAAACTAGTATAAATATAAGAATATGAGAAAGTATCATTAATAAATAAAAATCATAAAAAATTAAAACGTTATTAATGTAGATTAAAAAAAATTATATTGTTAAATATTGATGATAAAATATTAATATTTATAAGAAAAACAATATATATAATTTAAAGAAATGAATTTTTGTGTAAAAAACTCCAGAAGTTATAAGGTATATCTGATTAAGTCTTCTGACTATTGTTTTTTTTCCCTCAAAATACTCTTAACGGTTTAAATCTCGTGAAACTTGTGTTTATTCAAAAGTTGGTGACTTGTAACCGGCTAAACTTGTTGTATTTGCTTAGTGAAATTTTTTATTCATTTAGAGTGACGAGTATACCCATCTTTCTCAAACTAACCATTCTGTACATCTCAGCGCCACATCAGTTTTTTCTCTTTCCACCTTTTCCCACCTTTCTAACTTGAAAATACTCATATTTTTAAACCTTTCCATATTTCTTAATTTTTTTAAAATAAATTCATTTTAATTAACAAAACAATTAAAACTAAAAAAATTAATTTTATAACTATTTAAAAACTTACATAATAATATTACGAAACTAAAAACTAAAAATTAAAAACTTACGAAACTAAAAATTAAAAAATTACAAAACTAAAAAAATTATGAAACTAAAAATTAAAAATCAAAAAATTACGAAACTACATTTGTCATCCCCAGCGCTCTGGAATTCTATGTTTGCGTTGTAATACGATTTGCAAAGCAGTACCTTGCAAATGGTCGTGTGACCGAATGAAAAACTCTGTGTTTCGTTCTTATTGTTGTTCATTCAGTGACGTTATGTATGCTTGATATTTTTTTTTTCTCGTTCTTGTTGTTGTTTATTCAGTGTCGTTACGTACGCCTGATATTTTTTTTACTTTTATTTCCTTTTCGTACTCTATTTTTGTTTGTTTTATTTTTCAAGTCGTTTTCCGTGACGTTTCTTATCTTCAACATCGTCGGCGTGAGAAGTTGAAATCCTTTCGAATTATATGTGTATCTCTAGGTAGCCTGATGTTGATGCTGGTTTTTTCCCCTTGCGGAGTGGTCTTTCAGGCGCTTCTGAATATTCTCATTTCCCTCGTCATCTTCTTCATCGTGAACACCTAAAAATTCCGCATCCGAAGACGGTGTTTGTTAGGCACAAAAAGGCCTCAGTTAAACCTGCTCTGCATCTAAGGGGGAGATTATTAATCAAACCTGTCGTTGCTTTTGAAGGTTGAATTTAAGGCCTGTTATATGCCTTATTGAAACCTGAAAATGATTTGCAATATCAGCCTAAAGCTGTTCTATGTGTTGCATGTGTTGCAACAAAGGCAGTTTTGCCCAAGCTGTTCAGTCTGCTGAACAGGCTGGACATAAACTGTCTACGCTGCTTTACACTAATGAGCAGCTTGGGCAGTTTACAAGTGTTCTGTTCTTTGTGAACAGAACCTGTTCTTTGTGAACAGGCTAAACACTTTATGCAATGTGTTTCCAAGTCCTCATGTATTGTTTTTTACTACAAGATCAGTTTACAAAGTCGAAGACAAAGTGGAAATCAGAACTGCTCAGCCTGCCCAAGCTGTTCTGTTACATGAAGACAAAAGGTTATTTGAAAAAGGGTGACAGGCCTTTTTCTTATATCAAAATAGGCCTTTACAAGGAAGAAAAACACAAAGTTGACATTCCTTATTTGGTTAAAGGCAATGCAACACTAGACAAAGTGAAAAGACAAAAGTTCTGCACATATGAAGACAAGTCTGCTTTTCAGAAAAGTGCAGAAAAGGTTATGTTGTCTTTTCAACAAGACTTCTCCTTTTTCATTTCGTCCAATGAAGAAGCTTCACTTAGATCCTCTGAGTGAGTATAAAAAGAAACTTCCAACGATTGATCGACTAAGCCAAAAAGCTAAGTGTTGAAAACAAGAGTGAACGTGCATTCAAAGTGTGTCTTTCATGCATGCAAGTCTGCTTGAATAAAACAGTACTCAGTGTCTAAGCTGTTCTTGTTCAAGCTGTTCCTCAAAAGTCTTGTAAACACAGTGAGTGGTTCTTAGTGAGTGTATTCACTGTAATTAGTTTAAGTCAGTCTTAGACTAGTTAGATATACTGTTGTATCTGTCATCTCAGCTTGAACCTTTCCGCATTCAAGCTTGTTTGTAATTAACATTTGTTAATAATACATACAAACATTGAGAAAATTGTGTGTAGTTTTTAAAGTGCTGTATTCACCCCCCCTTCTACAGCTTAAAGCTATACACTTGGGATATCTTTTGGGACCTACAACTTGTATCAGAGCCAGGTTAGAGTGTGTGTCATTCTAGATCTCTCATTCTCACAAAAGTTCCATGGACAACAGTGCTGCAAGTTCCTCATACTATGATAATGGCTCAATGGGCAAACCTCCAAAGTTCAATCATCAACTTTTCTGGTTGGAAGTGCAGAATGATGCTCTACTTAGAGAATCTGGATGTACAACTACCAGAGATTGTAATGGAGGGTCCCTATGTGCCAACCTCTGTTACAACAATAACTCCTGCTGTTGAAGGAGCTGCTCCTGAGATCAGAACATTTGAGAAAGCAAAAGCTCAATGGTCTGATGAAGAAAAAAGACTGGTGGCTCTTGATGCAAATGCCAGAAACAATCTAGTCATCTCTCTACCTGATGATGTGTTCAAACAGGTTGAGAAGATGAAGACTGCCAAGGAGATGTGGGATACTTTGTGTACCGTCTATGATGGACCCACAATCACACTTGACAACAGGATTAACAATCTTGTTAGACAGTATGAACTTTTCTTTGCAAAACCAAAGGAGACTCTCACTGAAACCTACACCAGGTTTACTGCTCTTGTAAATGATCTCAAAGCTGTTGGGATCACCAAGGACAGCCTGACTTTGGTAAACAAATTCTTAGATGCTCTGCCTGAAGAATGGAATTATTTTTCTACAATTTTAAGGAATTCAGGTACCATCAAAAGTATGGATCTTGTTAACTTATATGGATCCTTACTAAATGATGAGCAATCAAGGCAACAGAAGAGAAATGCCTTGAAAATATCTAAGAAAGGTGCAGCCTTTGTGGTTAGTGTGAGACAACCTGTAAATCAAGTGAGTGATGTGTTCATTCAACCTGATCAACAGGCTGATGATAAGGAGGAAATATATGATGAGGAAGACAATGCAGATAGTGCTGAACTGGATGATGAGCAGATGATAGCCATGCTTGTCAAAAGGTTCAACAGGAAAAGGTTTGGAAGAAACATGCTACAGGGAAGCTCAAATGCTGTCAAAAAGAAAGCATTTGACAAGACCAAAGCTGAGTGCTTCAAATGTGGCAAAACTGGCCATATAGCTGCCGACTGTGTGTCAAAAGCTGTTGGTCAGACATCCAAACCACACCAGACAAACAAGGATGATGGCTATAGGGTTAAGTACCTTATGGCCATGGCTAAGCTGAGGAAGTTAGAAAACTCAGTAGTTTCTAACAGGCAAAAGGGACTAATGGCTGAAACTTGTGACTGGGAGGAGTCTGATTCATCATCTGATGAAGAAGACAACAACTGTCTGATGGCCAACACTGATGTGCCATCAACAAGAAACTTCAAACAGAATCTGGCTGAAGCTGAAGCTTTCAGCAGCTTGGAGAATTGGAACCCTACAATGATGTATAAGGTACAAAATTTTATGGATTACAGTTCTGAAGAAAAAGTTAAAATGTTTGAATATATGCTTGTTGATCTAAAAGCTGCTGTTGAGAAGCATGCTGTTTTATTATCTGAAATCTCTAAGCTTAAAACTGATATTGAAACAAAATCCAGTAAACTGGACAGCTTCCATAAGTTGGAAGTTGAGCTTGATGAATTAAAACACATCAATTCCATTTTACTGGAAGAAAAGAGAGAAACAGATATAAAACATGCTAAGCTTCAAAAGATAGTTGACTCTTGGTGCCAATCTGCACAAAAAGTCAGCCACTGCATAAGTCAGCGGATTCCTGCACAAATCCAAGCCTATCTTGGAGGGGATCTTGACACAGCAGCTTCCATTGTTGAGGTTAATAATTTAAAAGAAGACTTGTCCACTCTTGGTGAGCTTCCAAACACTTTTATTCAAAGAGTGAATGGTAAATTAATCTCAACAAACAGGTTTGTCAGGCCTCAAAACACTGACAGCTTGTGTGAACCCAGCTCAAAAGCTGTTGATGAAATCAGTCTTTCATTTAATAAGCTTGCTAAGTATTCTGCTGATTCACATAAGCAAAAGAAAGGAAAGCATGTCCAAACTGCAGCTGTGGACACCAAACCTATTGACAAAACAAACTTTGGGTCTAAAGCTGGTGTAAAAAGGAATACTAATCCTTTTAATGCTGAACACTTTGAAAATAAATTTTCAAAGGGAAAGCAGTCTGCCTTTAACAAGAGTAAGTCTCAGGTTGAAGGCAAACCTGCTGTGATTTCAAATAAGTTTTCTAATCATAGTGGTAAACTGGTTTTAAATGAGAATAAGTATTTAAAAACCAGGAATAATGATTATGTTGATAGGCAACATCAATCACATCTCAGGAAGAGCAAAGGCAAAGCCATTGCTCAGCCTGAGAAATCTGGGAATAAGTTTCCTAAACCTGTGGAAGGTCAAAAGCCAATCAAGCTTCCTATCTTTGATATCTGCCCTCCTAAAAAGAGGAAAGAAGAGACAGGCAAAGCTGTGGTTATTGAACTTTCCACTCAAGCTGTTGATTCATCAAAAAGTAATAAGTTTGCTAAACCTGCTGATGGAATCAACAGAATTAACCTAGAATGTGTTTCTGAAAGGTCTTCTTCCAAAAATATTAAAAGGAGAAAGTGTTATAAATGTGGAATGAAGAAACATTTGGCCAAAGACTGTCCTGAAACTGTGGACATGAGGCCTGTTGACTCTGATGTTTCCCTCACTGCCAACATAAACAGTGTTGGAAACATCTCAGTCAATGAAAATGGTATTCAAACTGATACCATTCAAATAGGGGATATTAGTGTGACATCACAAGTCCATCAACAAATGTTGATGAAGTAGGAGAACTCATCTCTGTGATGAGTTCCCCTAAAAGTATCTAATATTCTTCTTATCACTCTGTAGGAAAAACAACCATCCCAGGTTTGGTACTTGGACAGTGGCTGCTCAGGGCATATGACAGGTTGTAAGGACCTGCTGAGTGATCTCAGGCCTGAAAAAGGGCCAAAAGTCACATTTGGTGACAATGTACAGGGATCCACTGAGGGATATGGAACTCTTAAAGCTGGTGCTGCAGTGTTCAAAAGAGTAGCCTATGTGGTTGGGCTAAAACATAACCTTGTTAGCATAAGCCAACTGTGTGATGCTGGCTATAAGGTTAACTTTGATGAGCACCTGGGTTACATATTGGATCCCCAAGGCAAAGTTGTGTTGTGTGCTCAACGAAAGAAAGGTGTATATGTTGTGGACATGCAATCTGCTGATCCCACAACTGAAACCTGCTTCCTCACAAGAACAAATGCAGACTTAAACTGGTTATGGCACAAAAGGCTGTCACATCTGAACTTCAAGAACATCAACAAACTCTGTAAGAAAGAGTTGGTGACAGGTTTGCCTTCTATGACCTTTGTTAAAGATAAACTCTGCACAGCTTGTGAGAAAGGCAAGCAGAGAAAATCATCATTTAAATCCAAACATAACTTCTCTATTGATACTCCTCTCTTCTTAATCCATATGGACTTGTTTGGACCTGTTAATGTCCCAAGTCTAGGAGGAAGAAGATACACTCTAGTAATGGTTGATGAGTTCTCCAGGTACACATGGGTTATCTTCTTGAAGAGCAAAGGAGAGGCTGCTAGAGAAATTATTGGATTTGTGAAAAAGATGGAAATGCTGAACTCTGCCCAAGTAAAGCAGCTTAGAAGTGATCATGGTACTGAATTCAGAAACAGTACTCTTGAAGACTTCTGTAAAGAGAAAGGAATTACTCAAAACTTTTCAGCTGTAAGAACTCCACAACAAAATGGAGTTGCTGAAAGGAGAAACATAACTCTCATTGAAGCTGCTAGAACCATGCTGTGTGCATCTGGTTTACCTTCATCATTCTGGGCAGAAGCTGTTAACACTGCCTGCTTCACCCAAAACAGATCCTTAGTGGTGAAAAGGTTCAACAAAACTCCTTATGAGCTGCTCAAAGGGAGGAAACCAAATGTCAGTTACTTCCATGTATTTGGTTGTCCCTGCTTCATTTTGAATCAAAGGGATCAACTGGCAAAGTTTGAACCAAAAGCTGATGAAGGTATGTTTGTTGGCTACTCTGCTATCTCTAAAGCCTACAGAGTGTACAACAACAAAAGAAAGGTGATAGATGAATCTATCAATGTCACCTTTGAAGAGTCCAAGAATGCTACCACCAAAGCTGTTCCTGAATCAGTTTTAGAAGAATTAAACTTTGATGATCTGATGCAATCAAACAATGAAGAGGACTCAAAAGCTTCCACAACACCCAGTGTGGAACCTGTTAATCATGATGGGCATGATGGTGATTATGTCAATACATCCTGTGTGAATAAGTGTACTGACCTAATTACAACTGCATGTCCTGAACCTATCGATGCTGATTTTCCTGGTTCCTCTGCTGATATGTTCAACAGTGGTCAGTCATGTTCAACAAGTGAGCAGGCTCAAGACAACAGTGTGTCTGAAAATCTTGAGAGCTGTTCAACAGGACCTGCTGAAGCTGCTGATAACTCAGGAGAATCATCATTGAAGAATGATCCTAAGTGGATCAGATGTCACCCCAATGATCAAATAATTGGTGACATCAACAAAGGGGTACAAACAAGGTGGGACAGCTTAGGGAACTTCTGTATGTTCTCTAGTTTTGTTTCACTAATGGAGACAAGAAAGTGGATGAAGCACTAAAAGATGCCAATTGGATCACTGCCATGCAAGAAGAACTCAATCAGTTTGAGAGAAACAAAGTATGGAAGCTGGTCCCTACACCTAAAGGCAAAACTATAATTGGCACTAAATGGGTTTTCAGAAATAAGATGGATGAGCAAGGTCATGTCATAAGAAATAAGGCAAGACTGGTTGCTCAAGGTTATAGAAAGGAGGAAGGAATTGACTATGATGAGACATTTGCTCCTGTGGCCAGACTAGAAGCAATTCGTTTGTATCTAGCCTACGCTGCTCATAAGAACATTAAGGTATTTCAAATGGATGTGAAGAGTGCAATTTTAAATGGAAAGCTGCAAGAAGAAGTTTATGTCAAGCAGCCTCCAGGTTTTGAAAATGAACATCATCCAGGTTTTGTCTATAAGTTGGACAAAGCTCTCTATGGTCTCAAACAAGCCCCTAGATCCTGGTATGACACTCTTACTGAGTTCCTTATGAGCAATGGGTATTCCAGAGGTAAAGTGGATACTACACTGTTCATAAAGAAGGTGAAATCTGATATTATGCTTGTTCAAATTTATGTGGATGATATAATATTTGGTTCTACAAATGAGCAGTTATGCAAGAATTTTTCATTACTCATGAAATCTAAATATGAAATGAGTATGATGGGTGAACTTACTTTCTTTCTAGGATTACAGGTTAAACAAACCTCAACTGGAATTTTCATAAATCAAAGAAAGTATACCTTAGATCTCTTGAAAAAGTTTAAATTTGATCAAACTTCTCCTATTAAAACCCCAATGGCAACCAATGTAAAATTGGATGCTGATACCAGTGGCAAAGCTGTTTCAGTAACAACTTATAGAGGTATGATTGGGAGCTTGCTATATTTAACTGCTAGTAGACCTGATATTATGTTTGCCACCTATCTGTGTGCTAGGTTCCAAGCTAATCCAAAGGAATCTCATCTAGCTGCTGTTAAGAGAATCTTCAGATACCTGAAGGGTACACCCGGTTTGGGTCTTTGGTATCCCAAAGACTCCAGCCTTGAACTAACAGGTTATTTAGATTCTGATTTTGCAGGCTGCAGGCTAGATAGGAAAAGCACAACAGGTGGATGTCAACTCCTTGGTGGTAAGTTGATAAGTTGGTGCAGCAAGAAGCAAACCTCAGTGTCTACTTCTACTGCTGAAGCTGAGTACATTGCTGCTGGAAGCTGCTGTGGGCAGATTCTGTGGATGCAGCATCAGCTTGAAGATTATGGGCTTGTGTATAGGAAAATTTCTATTTTGTGTGATAACACAAGTGCCATAGCCATTTCCAACAATCCAGTTTTTCATTCAAGAACAAAGCATATTGAAGTCAGACATCACTTCATCAGGGATCACATCCAGTAAGGTAATGTGGAGGTAAGTTTTATTTCCACAAATGAACAGCTTGCAGAAATTTTCACCAAACCTCTGGATGAAACAAGGTTTAATTACCTTGTCAGCAAGCTGGGCATGTTAAACAAAAGTGACTAAGTGTCCTCAAAGGTCTAAAACTCTGTATGTCTCACACTGATCATGTTTCTCAGAACAGCTTAGACAGCACAGGCTCTGCGTGTTATGTACTTAGCCATTTTTCTGAAATCCTTGATCAGCTTGAACATACAACAGGCTGAACACAAACAGTTTACTTATCCAGCTTGATCTGCTGGTCCATTCTTTACTCTCATTCCCTCACACTGACTTACAAGATATTATCTTGTAACCTGCTCAGCTATTGGATACAACTTATTCCTACATAGTTGAACAGGCTGAGGAAACAGTTTGAAGAATGAACAGCTTGTGATGACCCTGCTCATCACAGGTTTGACCAACAGTGTAACAACTGGCCTAAAAATATAAGGTATGAAACTCGAAAGTTAAAACAATATAAAACTCGAATAATGAAGTAATAAACTCGAATGAAGTTTTATGAATCTCGAATCATATAGCAATAAACTCGAATGATATTACATGAAACTCGAATCATGTAAGTGTAAACTCGAATAATGATGTGATGAAAATCGATTAGTAAAGGCATAAACTCGGATAGTACTTTGATGAAACTCGAATAAAGAAAGGATTAATCTCGAATGATGCTGCATAAAACTCGAAGGATTAAGATACAAATCTCGATTGACAAGGGATGAAACTCGAATGAAGAAACACAAAACTCGAACAATTAAACAAAGAAACTCGGATAACAAAGGATAACAAAGGCATAAAACTCGAATAACAAAGGCATGAAACTCGAATGCCAAAGGCAGAAAACTCGATCAAAGTATGATAAAACTCGGGTATAATTATATAAAACTCGATTGACACTGCAACAAACTCGATTCACACTTGAATCGAGTTTAACATTCCAGAAAAATTTTCTAAGTATGTATATATATATATATATATATATATATATATATATATATATATATATATATATATATATATATATATATATATATATATATATATATCCGAAATTATCCCTCACCTTTTTCGTGTATACTTTTGTACTTTTATTAATATAAAATGTGAAAACCCATACTACTTATCACTCTAAAAAGTAAGTTGACCTTTAAAGGACAACTAGCATGTACTATTGTATTATTTTAATAATAAACACCATGCAACATACACTCATTAAATCGGCCACACCTTTTTTGTCCAACACTCAACCGATTACTTTTTCTTTTCATCATTTCATTGAAAAATCTAATTACTTTATCATTATTTTTAAATAACCTTTTTCTTCTATAAATAGAAGGCAAAACCCACTTCACAAAAACACACCAACATACATATTCTCTCAAAGCAAATCGGCCAACTTTAAAGATTTCAGGTGTTCTTCAACTTTGGTAAGTTTTCTTATTTACTTTACATGAAAAAAAAAAAATTAAAGATATTTACTAAAAATGTAATATTTTTCATTTACAATTCGGTTTTCATAATACTCGTGATAATATTCCATGCAAAATGTATGAATACTTTTTCATATTAATGCACATGCTCGTATATATATATATATATATATATATATATATATATATATATATATATATATATATATATATATATATATATATATATATATATATATATATATATATATATATAAATATATACATTTTCGTATAAACATATATATATGTACATATATACGTGAGTATGCATGCATGCAAACCATTTAGAAAATAAATATCCATAAATCGATATTCACATATAACACCCCACAAAAATAATCCATACATCACATAAAAACGATTACGAAATACTCCAACACATATTATAATGATATTGACCCGAACTCGTAAAAATATTAGGACGATTCTCGACCATCCGAACAAGTGCTTAACACAGATCCAAAAACATCATCAAAAACCAACAAGGTGAGTCTTCATAGTCCCATTTTTCACATTGTTATACTTTGGGATGAAATACATGTTTCGTTTTTTATATGGACACGAAAACTTCTCGATTCTATTATGTATTACGTATGAGAATCTCCGCCCTTATATCATGAAATCGTTAGTTGCATTTGTTTGCAAGCGCGAATATATTGTGAATAGATCTATTGGGAGTCATGCCCCCCACTCGGGTTAGTGGTTTAGCTAACAGCGGGTGCATATATATTCAACTTACGGTATTACGTATGGGAATACTGCTCGGGGCAAAACTTATTCTAATTAAGCTTCGGTGACATGATGGTTTACGTAATACATCTCATGGAACTTATGATTTTATAAATTCAATCTCTATTATTGTTGTCCATACAAGTCGGATTTTCGTGTAAACCTATGAACTCACCAACAATTTTTGTTGACGTATTTTAGCATGTATTTTCAGGTAATTAAGGCAAGTGCGCCTTCGAAAACACCAACTTCAAGCTTCCGCATTTCATGGAGTCGCATGCATATTTCGAAACTAACGGAGATTTGACTGCATTATTTTTGGACGCATTAATTATGTATTAAAATCTCTGTATTACGCGAACCTCATTTCTTTCATTTTGTAAAACATTATTACAGTTTAAATTTATTTGATGTAATATTTCGAAAACGTCCATATAGTGGTCGTTCGTTATAATTATGGTTACGCTTCCGCACTCGTCACGCCTCGCTGCCAACCGGGGTAGCAGGGTGTGACAGATTGGTATCAAAGCCATAGTTATAGTGAACTAGGTTGCATTAGTATCCTAGACTATAACTGCACGTAAAAATTTCTGATTTTAAGAATATTTTTGTAACTAACTAAAAGATTACAAATGAACCTTGTTAGCAGAAACCATGAACCATCCAGAAATTATCATCCTGTCGGACTCTGAGGAGGAATACACTCCCGCAAGTCCCACGGCCACGGAAGTCTTCCCAGAAGAAGAAACCTCGGAGGAGGAGGACCCGTCGGAAGATCCGATGGAAGAGTCCGAAGAAGAATCGATGGAGGAAGAGGATCCTTCACCACCGGCGGCCCCTGCTCGCGTCCCGTATCACCCGGCCGAACCATCCTATAAGCCGTATAGGTCTTATCCTAACGGCCCAAAGATGTTGTACACACCCCGGAAACGGGTAATCATACCGAGAAGGGAGTCTATTCTTGTTCCGACTCCCCAACCCAATCCCCCGACACCACACCGACGGGTAGACGCCCGAAGATGGACTTGGATACCGGAGACCCTCCGCGAATGGAGGCAAATGGAGGGAGTTCCTCCAAACTTCGAGATCGGAGGACCATCTTCCGCACCTGTCCCATCGATCACTCAAGAGCCTGCCGATCAGACCATACCACTTTTGATCGCAAGATCTACCAGGCATGACCACCAGATCCGGTCACTTAACCTGGATATCGGGGAGATGACCGCTCGTTTAGAGCGGGAGGAGTTGCAAAACTCCAACATATATTGGGCCAATCAGCACGCCCTTGCTATACAGCAGGACGGACTGAATGAGCTCCGGCAGCAACTAGCCGAGAGCCAAGCCCGGATCGAGGAGTTGACGCAGCGCCTCAGTACGATGGAAAAGGGAGAGACCCCTGATCACTCCCACACCTAGTACTTTTCCATTTCCTTTGTATTAGTAGGAAAATATTATGTAATAGCATAGGATAAAATTTTCGGGTAATAACCCGCCCCGCATGTAAGAAAAATTTCGAATGATTAATAAAAATTCCCAGATATTTATGTGATTGTGCTTGATGATTATAGTATTGTGCCACATCTTTAAGATTCAACTTCTTACGCTATGATTTTCTTTAAACTTCAAGATAATGCCGCCAAAACGAGCCATGAATACAGCTGACATTGAAGAGCTTGTTGCCCAAAGGGTGGCTGCCGCCATAGCTACCTACGAGGCAAACCGAAATAGCACAACCAATGGGGATGGTGGTGCCAGTCGCACCACAGGAAGAACTGAAACTCACGCGAAAGGTTGTGGGATCAAAGGGTTTTTAAGTTGCAAACCCCGGTATTTTAATGGAACCGAAGGAGCAGTCGGTTTGATCCGTTGGTTTGAAAAGTTAGAATCCGTATATCGTGTCAGCGGATGCGCTGAAGGAGACAAGGTGAAATTTGCTACTCACACCTTGCAAGATAGCGCGCTCACATGGTGGAATTCCTACGTCCAGTCTGTAGGAATTGACGAAGCCTACCAGCTCTCGTGGTCCACACTGAAACAGATGATGACAGATGAATACTGTCCAAGAAACGAACTCCAGAAAATGGAGTCAGAATTCTGGAATCTATCAATGAAAGGGACGGACGTTGCAGGATATACCAACCGATTCCATGAGCTAAGTATCCTATGTCCGCAGATGGTAACTCCGGAATACAAGAAGGTTGAACGCTATATTTGGGGACTCGCTCCTCAAGTACAAGGGAACGTTACCGCCTCCAACCAATCCACCATACAGGACGCCATCAGAATGGCCAACAATCTTATGGACCAAGTATCCCGGAGGAACGAAGCCAGAGCCGGGGAACACAAGAGAAAGTGGGAAGAAAAGACCGGGAAGAACACGGGTTCACAGTTCAAGAAACCCGAGACCATTAAAGCCTATGTAGCAGGAGTTGAGTCAAGGAGAAGCTATACCGGTACTAAGCCTTTTTGCACCAAATGCACCTTCCACCACAACCCTGGCCCCTGTCCAACCCAATGCGGAAACTGCAAACGTTTGGGCCATATGGCCAAAGACTGTAGATCCGGAGCCCCGGGTGCCAGTGGTAGCAACCCGAGAAGCTGTTACGAGTGTGGTGCAACGGGACACCTCAGGAACGAGTGTCCAAAATTGAGGAACGAAGGGAGAGCTCAGGGGAGAGCATTTGTGTTGGGAGCAGGAGACGCTCGTCAGGACCCTCACGTGGTATCTGGTACGTATCTCCTAAACGATATTTACGCATACGTACTCTTTGATACTGGGGCTGATAGGAGCTTTATATCTGATAAGTTTAGCCAACAGTTGAATGTTTCTACTCTTCCCTTAGACAACTCCTATACAATAGAACTTGCAGATGGCAAAATAATAAAGGCAAGTAGTATCATTAAGGAATGCACATTAAAGCTAGCAGATCACTCCTTTAAGATAGACTTAATGCCTATAGAACTCGGAAGTTTCGATGTGGTGATTGGTATGGACTGGTTGTCGCATAACCAGGCTGAGATTTTGTGTGGAAAGAAAGTGGTGCGAATACCACTCAGTAAGAAGAAAGTCCTCACGGTCCAAGGGGAAAAGAAGAACCGACAATTGAATGTCATATCCGGCCTAAGAACATTAAAATGTCTTAGGAAGGGTTGCCATGCAGTGTTGGTCCAGATCGTAGAAAAAGAGTCGAAGGAAAAACGACTTGAGGATATTCCAGTAGTACGGGACTACCCGAAGGTATTTCCGGAAGACTTGCCTGGGCTTCCCCCGGCTAGGCAAGTAGAATTTCAAATCGACTTAGTGCCAGGAGCTGCACCGATCGCAAGAGCCCCATATAGACTCGCACCTTCTGAAATGCAAGAATTATCCAGTCAATTACAGGAATTGATGGATAAAGGATTCATTCGACCAAGTTCCTCACCTTGGGGAGCTCCTGTTTTGTTCGTTAAAAAGAAAGACGGATCCTTCCGAATGTGCATAGACTACCGAGAACTAAACAAGTTAACGGTAAAGAACCGCTACCCCCTCCCTAGGATTGATGACCTGTTCGACCAGCTTCAGGGATCTAGCTTCTACTCAAAGATTGATCTGCGCTCCGGTTATCATCAAGTAAAAGTTCGGGAAGAAGATATCCCCAAGACGGCATTTAGAACTCGTTATGGACATTACGAATTCCAGGTGATGCCATTCGGTTTAACCAACGCACCAGCCGTATTTATGGACCTCATGAATCGGGTGTGTAAACCATATCTGGATAAATTTGTAATAGTGTTCATAGACGATATCCTCATCTATTCCCGAAGTAAAGAAGAGCATGAACAACATCTCAAGTTGATCTTGGAGTTGTTAGAGAAAGAGCAGCTATACGCCAAATTTTCAAAATGTGAATTTTGGTTGCGAGAAGTAAAATTCCTTGGACATGTGATCAACAGTCAGGGAATTCAGGTCGACCCATCAAAGATCGAGGCCATAAAGAACTGGGCAATCCCTAGAACCCCCACAGAAGTCCGCCAATTCCTAGGACTTGCCGGTTATTATAGGCGATTCATTGAGAACTTCTCGAAGATAGCAGGTTCCTTAACGGAGTTGACCCGTAAGGATGTGAAATACGTCTGGGGTGAAGAACAGGAAAAGGCGTTTCAGCTGCTTAAGCAGAGGTTGTGTAGTGCACCAATTCTGTCCCTACCCGAAGGGACTGAAAATTTTGTAGTCTACTGTGATGCCTCGCACAACGGATTAGGTTGTGTGCTCATGCAAAGGGACAAGGTCATCGCTTATGCATCCCGACAGCTCAAGATTCACGAGGTAAACTATACGACTCATGACTTGGAACTGGGAGCAGTGGTGTTTGCTCTCAAAATATGGAGGCACTATTTGTATGGAACCAAGTGCACGGTGTTCACGGACCATAAAAGCCTCCAGCATATTCTGAATCAGAAAGAATTAAATATGAGGCAACGACGTTGGGTGGAACTTCTTAGCGATTATGACTGCGAGATTCGCTACCATCCAGGAAAAGCAAATGTCGTAGCTGACGCCCTAAGCCGAAAGGAGCGGGTTAAGCCATTGAGAGTCCGAGCATTGGTAATGACCATACAGTCAAACCTAAACTCTCAAGTCCGAGAGGCACAAGAAGAGGCAGTCAAGGAGGATAATCTACTGAATGAAGCATTGAGAGGCATGGATAAGCAGTTTGAAATTAAGTCAGACGGATGCCGATACTTCATGGGCAGAATTTGGTTACCAAAGTTTGGAGGCATAAGGAAACTGGTCATGGATAAAGGGCACAAAACAAGATATGCTGTTCATCCAGGGTCGGACAAGATGTATCACGATTTGAAGGGTTCATACTGGTGGCCAAACATGAAGGCTGACATTGCTACTTACGTCAGCAAGTGCTTAACATGTTTAAAAGTTAAGGCTGAGCATCAAAGGCCATCAGGATTGCTAGTCCAGCCAGAGATACCCCAATGGAAGTGGGAAAATATCACCATGGATTTTATCACTAAGTTGCCAAAGACTTCTGGAGGTTATGACACCATCTGGGTGATCGTGGATCGGCTGACCAAGACCGCGCACTTCCTGCCAATCAAGGAGACTGACAAGATGGATAAGCTAACACTAATCTATCTTAAGGAGGTCGTCTCAAGGCATGGGGTGCCAGTATCCATTATATCAGACAGAGACAGCAGATTTACGTCACGGTTTTGGCAATCATTGCAAGAAGCTCTAGGAACGCGTCTGGATATGAGTACAGCCTATCACCCGCAAACGGACGGTCAGAGTGAAAGAACGATTCAGACATTGGAAGATATGCTAAGGGCATGTGTCATCGACTTTGGAAAAAGTTGGGACAGACACCTGCCATTAGTTGAGTTTTCTTATAACAACAGTTATCACTCGAGCATTAAGACCGCCCCATTCGAAGCACTCTATGGACGAAAGTGTCGATCACCTCTTTGTTGGGCTGAAGTAGGGGATAGTCAGATTACTGGACCTGAGATCATCCAGGAAACTACAGAGAAAATAGCCCAGATTCGGAACCGATTGAAGATTGCGCGGGATCGACAAAAGAGTTATGCAGACATCCGACGGAAGGATTTGGAATTCCAAGAGGGAGATCAAGTAATGATGAAAGTCTCGCCTTGGAAAGGCGTAATTCGTTTTGGAAAACGAGGAAAACTCAATCCTCGTTATATCGGACCATTCACTTCATCAGGGATCACATCCAGTAAGGTAATGTGGAGGTAAGTTTTATTTCCACAAATGAACAGCTTGCAGAAATTTTCACCAAACCTCTGGATGAAACAAGGTTTAATTACCTTGTCAGCAAGCTGGGCATGTTAAACAAAAGTGACTAAGTGTCCTCAAAGGTCTAAAACTCTGTATGTCTCACACTGATCATGTTTCTCAGAACAGCTTAGACAGCACAGGCTCTGCGTGTTATGTACTTAGCCATTTTTCTGAAATCCTTGATCAGCTTGAACATACAACAGGCTGAACACAAACAGTTTACTTATCCAGCTTGATCTGCTGGTCCATTCTTTACTCTCATTCCCTCACACTGACTTACAAGATATTATCTTGTAACCTGCTCAGCTATTGGATACAACTTATTCCTACATAGTTGAACAGGCTGAGGAAACAGTTTGAAGAATGAACAGCTTGTGATGACCCTGCTCATCACAGGTTTGACCAACAGTGTAACAACTGGCCTAAAAATATAAGGTATGAAACTCGAAAGTTAAAACAATATAAAACTCGAATAATGAAGTAATAAACTCGAATGAAGTTTTATGAATCTCGAATCATATAGCAATAAACTCGAATGATATTACATGAAACTCGAATCATGTAAGTGTAAACTCGAATAATGATGTGATGAAAATCGATTAGTAAAGGCATAAACTCGGATAGTACTTTGATGAAACTCGAATAAAGAAAGGATTAATCTCGAATGATGCTGCATAAAACTCGAAGGATTAAGATACAAATCTCGATTGACAAGGGATGAAACTCGAATGAAGAAACACAAAACTCGAACAATTAAACAAAGAAACTCGGATAACAAAGGATAACAAAGGCATAAAACTCGAATAACAAAGGCATGAAACTCGAATGCCAAAGGCAGAAAACTCGATCAAAGTATGATAAAACTCGGGTATAATTATATAAAACTCGATTGACACTGCAACAAACTCGATTCACACTTGAATCGAGTTTAACATTCCAGAAAAATTTTCTAAGTATGTATATATATATATATATATATATATATATATATATATATATATATATATATATATATATATCCGAAATTATCCCTCACCTTTTTCGTGTATACTTTTGTACTTTTATTAATATAAAATGTGAAAACCCATACTACTTATCACTCTAAAAAGTAAGTTGACCTTTAAAGGACAACTAGCATGTACTATTGTATTATTTTAATAATAAACACCATGCAACATACACTCATTAAATCGGCCACACCTTTTTTGTCCAACACTCAACCGATTACTTTTTCTTTTCATCATTTCATTGAAAAATCTAATTACTTTATCATTATTTTTAAATAACTTTTTTCTTCTATAAATAGAAGGCAAAACCCACTTCACAAAAACACACCAACATACATATTCTCTCAAAGCAAATCGGCCAACTTTAAAGATTTCAAGTGTTCTTCAACTTTGGTAAGTTTTCTTATTTACTTTACATGAAAAAAAAAATTAAAGATATTTACTAAAAATGTAATATTTTTCATTTACAATTCGGTTTTCATAATACTCGTGATAATATTCCATGCAAAATGTATGAATACTTTTTCATATTAATGCACATGCTCGTATATATATATATATATATATATATATATATATATATATATATATATATATATATATATATATATATATATATATATATATATATATATATATATATATATATAAATATATACATTTTCGTATAAACATATATATATGTACATATATACGTGAGTATGCATGCATGCAAACCATTTAGAAAATAAATATCCATAAATCGATATTCACATATAACACCCCACAAAAATAATCCATACATCACATAAAAACGATTACGAAATACTCCAACACATATTATAATGATATTGACCCGAACTCGTAAAAATATTAGGACGATTCTCGACCATCCGAACAAGTGCTTAACACAGATCCAAAAACATCATCAAAAACCAACAAGGTGAGTCTTCATAGTCCCATTTTTCACATTGTTATACTTTGGGATGAAATACATGTTTCGTTTTTTATATGGACACGAAAACTTCTCGATTCTATTATGTATTACGTATGAGAATCTCCGCCCTTATATCATGAAATCGTTAGTTGCATTTGTTTGCAAGCGCGAATATATTGTGAATAGATCTATTGGGAGTCATGTCCCCCACTCGGGTTAGTGGTTTAGCTAACAGCGGGTGCATATATATTCAACACACGGTATTACGTATGGGAATACCGCTCGGGGCAAAACTTATTCTAATTAAGCTTCGGTGACATGATGGTTTACGTAATACATCTCATGGAATTTATGATTTTATAAATTCAATCTCTATTATTGTTGTCCATACAAGTCGGATTTTCGTGTAAACCTATGAACTCACCAACAATTTTTGTTGACGTATTTTAGCATGTATTTTCAGGTAATTAAGGCAAGTGCGCCTTCGAAAACACCAACTTCAAGCTTCCGCATTTCATGGAGTCGCATGCATATTTCGAAACTAACGGAGATTTGACTGCATTATTTTTGGACGCATTAATTATGTATTAAAATCTCTGTATTACGCGAACCTCATTTCTTTCATTTTGTAAAACATTATTACAGTTTAAATTTATTTGATATAATATTTCGAAAACGTCCATATAGTGGTCGTTCGTTATAATTATGGTTACGCTTCCGCACTCGTCACGCCTCGCTGCCAACCGGGGTAGCAGGGTGTGACAAACAGCTTAGACCAACAGTTTTAATTACCTTTCTTCAAACTTAAGTTACTTAATTTATGTTTTTATTTAACTTAATTACTGCGGATAATGTGGGTTACGTGTGTTAGTGATTAAAAAGGGCTCAAGTGGTCTGACAAACGGTCTGACATGGACAACCGTTCCGTTTTCCGTTAACGACCTTTTCAAATCAACCGCCCAAATCTTTCTCTCTCATACACACTCACATTCAAATCCTATAAATACCTCATACTGTTACATCTTCGTCTTCCTCACTACTATCATCTGCATTCTAAGAACCCTAAATATTCAACTAAGTGTCTTGTGCTTCTGCTACTTTCCCTACTCCCAAAATGGCTCACAGAAATAACCCCTTGCTACCAGTGTTTGTTGGTGATGATGTGCAGAAGCATCCATCAGTCACCACAATGCTAACCCTCAAACCCACAAACTACATTGCCAATCTTACAATCCCCAAAAACTATGTGGGGAAAGGTTATGATCAAATGGTGGAGTTTTTGCAAGTTCATCCGTTGAACTATGCTACGACAGCTACTCCTGGTGTCCTGTACCAGGAGATGGTGTACGAGTTCTGCTACACTTGTGCCTACAACCCCAACACCAAAGTCATCAAGGGGACTATTCTCAATGGGACTCAGACCATTGAGATTACTGCTGATCTTCTCAGGGAGGTTCTTCATCTGTCCATTGCTGATTCATATGACATGCCCCAGCCTGAAAATGAGCAAATGGGAAATTTGCTACGCTTCTGTGGTGTAGCAGAACCCAAAATTGGAGCAACGCTGTATAGGAAGGATTTGTCTCCTACCTACAGCTTTCTGTTTGCCTCAGTGATGATGAGCTTCAACAGCAAAGTTGGTTCATTTGACCAACTGAGCCGTGATGAAGTCCCAATAGTCCTACAGCTGGTGGATGGGACTACAATTGATATGGCTAAGTGGATCTTTCTGAACTTGAGGAACCTGGTGCAGCAAGAGCCAAGACCAGCTGCTGTTCGATACCCCAGGTTTCTGAGTCTCATATTCAGACACATTTGTGGTGAGCATCTGTACAACTCTCAGCCTTTACTTCATATTGCTGCATTCCCTGTAATAGGGAATAGAGTTTTCTACACTGCTGTACTCCCAAATGAGCCTCCTCTATCCACACCAATGAGGAGGTTGTTAGGATTGGTGGAAGGACCCTCTGCTGTGAGGGTGGATCCAGAAGCTGCTGCTCCCAAGAGAAAATCCAAAGCCAGGTCCAAACTTGTTAAGAGGACCCTCGCAACCACTGAAGCTGGGCCTGTGCAAAAGAAGGCCAAAACAGCTCGGTCTGAGTCTGCTCTCTTAGCCTTTGTGGCTGAGGGGGAGCAGGCTCCTCACCCTGAAGCCTCTGTGGCTGGTGCCTTTGTGGCACCTGAGACTATGGAACAGGCCAACCCGCCTGTTTCTGACCCAGTCTCAAAACCTGTCCAGTTTGAACCCCTCCTCACATCTCCACAATCACCCACTTCATCCATTCACTACCAACGAAAATCTCTCTCCAAAAAGAAACCAGCCCAAACAACCACCTCCTCTGTTCCCTCCCAACAGGGTTCAGGTGTAAGAGAAGCAACCCATGCTGCCTCTCCTATACTGGGAGAAGGTTCAGCACAAATGGAGCATGCTTCACTCCAACCTGAGTCCACCCAGCGTCAGCCTAGACTCTCTGGTTCCTCCCAACAGGAACCAGTTGTACAAAAGGAGATAACCACCTCAACTATTCCAGCCTCCCAACAGGCTGAGAATATTGAAAGACAAGAGCCCTCTCCACTCCATACTGAGTCCACACTGTCCCCCACTCAAATCTCTTTACACCCTGAGTCTGCACGAGGTGCCCACGCTGATGGTATAGACCAATCAGCAGCTCAGCCTCAAACTTCTGCTCCCCATGATACAGCTGTTCTACACCAAACAGCTGCTGAGGGACCAACAACACAAGCTGATGAACCTCAGGGATCATACCATCCCTCTGGTGAGGCTGCTCCCACTATGCAAACTCCATCAGCAGGTTTCACCACTACTGATGTTGAAATGCATATCCCATCTCCTCATGATGAGGTGCTTTTACACCAAGGCACCGCAGAGGGAACAGCCACTGGCCTTCATGAGGATGTTGCAACACAAGCAGCATCTGAATACCCCCAACATCAACTCCTTCTCCTGATGAAGCAGCTACAGCCGCTGCTGAGGGACCCTTTGACCCCTCCAAGCTGGGCCACATTACTTTTGCCCAGGCTATGGAGCTTCTTTCAAATGTTCCTCTTCCCTCTCCATCACATACTCATACACCAGCCTCCTCATCATCTTCTCCATCTACCCAATCTAAACAGTCCACCCATACACCTCCATCTCCTAAAGACCTGCCTTTGAAGGATCAGCTTTCTCTGCTGACCAACAAAGTTGGTTCTTTGGAAACTACTATGACCTCTCTACCCTCTATTATTTCAGACTCTGTGTCTGAACAGCTTAAGGGATTCTTTGATTTGTTCAAAGATTCCTTCCCTGCCACTCTACAAACAGATAATTCTCCACAGCTGTTAGCACTCACTGCACAGCTGCAAAATGTGTCCACTTCCCTCTCCTCTATTCTTTCACTGCAACAGGACTCTGTGTCCTCACTAACAGCTATTTCTCAACAGATGTCATCTCTCCTAACTTCTTGCAACACTACTCTTCCTGCTACTCTGGCCAGCTTGAACAACCTCATTAGCTCCCTATCTAATTCTGTCTCATCAAACCTTGCTGATGTGCAAGACTCTCTCGAATTACATCATGCACAGCTTCAAAGTTTGCTGTTCACCGCTTCTGATAGGGAAAATATTGTTAAGCTGACCTCCCTTGCTGATTCCCAATCCTCTTCTCTTCAATCCTGTCTTACCCAGCTTGCAGAGGTGAAGGACAACTTGGCATTCTTAGTGAATAGCCTTGTTGGCCCCAGGCCTGCTGCAAAAACTGCTGGCAAGCCTGATGACTTTGTGTCTTCAGGCAGACCGGGTGTTGAAGGTGCTGGTCCATCTCCTTCAAAGGGGGAGAAGTCGTCTGCCTCTAAGACTAAGTCTAAGAGGGAGAAAACTTCTTCTCCTAAGGAGAAACCAGTGCCTGCAGTACTAACTGGTCAACAAGCAGGAGCTTCAACGAGTACACTGGAAGGTGCCTCCCATGCTGCTCAGCCTACTCAGGTTGAATCTCCAATCCCTGCTCAATCTAAGGGGGAGGAAACTATTCCTGAGGGCAGGCCAAGCAGCAGAAGGAGGCATCTGATCTTAGAAGAAGAAGAGGAGGAGGAGGAAAGTCCTGAAGCTGCTGTCACTACAGCAGCTAAAGGTAAAGAAATAGCAGCAACTGATCCTCAACAGCAGAAAGCAGCAGAAATCCAATTTCACAAAGCCAAGGCCAAAGAAATGGGTCTTCCTATGCATAAGTATTTTGAGTTTAGAGAAGAACAATTTCAAGCCCTGGAAGCTTTAAGAAAAGAAGAAGAGTCTGCAAAAGCTGCTAAGTCTTTTGCACTTCAAGAGGCAAGGAAAGTTAAGATGTCCTCTCTTGTTGGTGCAAAAGAAAATTCTGGAAGCTGCTAAGGGATCAGTAGAGGAAAAGGAAGCTGAAAAAGAAAAAGGTGCTCTGGTCTCAGTGGCCAAAACTTCAGTGCCTTCTGCAAGAGCTCAATTTCACTTTGACAACCTGGCAAGAAGAAAATTTCAAGATGTTGCTGATAGAAGGCTTGCTAAGGAGGCAATTGTCAAAGCTGTGCCAATTTCAAGAAAAGGCAGTCAGTGGAAGTTGAAAATAACCAGAATGGGTGCAGCAGGCCCAGAACTAGAAACATATGACTTCACTGATGTTGCACAAATGGGGTACAGAGAATGGATTGAGCTGGCAGTTGCTCTGAGTGAGTCTAAGTCTGAAACTGCTAAGACTATTAGAGCATATGTAAAGAAGCTGATGGAGAGAGTGAAGAATCTTGGCCTGATCTCCAAAGAAGTAAGTGAAGGTGTCTATGTGACACAACCAAAAATAAAGGCCAGGAGGACAAGGAAGGACACTGAGATGGAACAACTCCTCATCCTGATAGAACAAGGTGACTATGCTATTAAGATGAAAGGAGTTGATCACAGCCTGCCTAGTGGAATTGAGTTTGAAGATGGCAAGATCATTGAAGAGCCTGAGCTGGGGGCATTTTTTGTAGATCCCTTAACTCAGAAGAAATGCATTCAGAGAGCATCAGATCTATACAAGGTGGATCTGAGACAGCTTGTAGCCTTCAGACTTGCAGTTTCATTCAGGCAGTCAAGCAAGTGGAGAGCAGCTATCTGGGATCAGCTCAGAAGCTGTTATGAAAGAGGTGGACTTGAGGATCCCAAGTTTATGATAATAAGAAGTGAGATTCAAGAACTTGAGGATACTAGAGAGGAACTAGAGAAGATGTTTGGAGGTCCCCCTCCATTGTGATGAAGTCCATCTGCCATCTGGGTAGGTGAAGAATGGAAGCTGTCCATCAGTTGGACAGGCTTACCATTTTCTGCTCCTAACAAAAACAGTCCAATGTACATTAGTTGTACTTTATTTACATATGTTGTAATTTTCTTTTACATTAGTTGTAATATACATCAGTACATCATTTGTACTTTTGTAAGAACATGTGTTGTTCTAATGTAATCAAAAATCAGTGTATATATAAACTGATCTTTTACTTTATGTTGATGTTGTAATTTTATTTCAACAAATGTACTGTAAAAATATATAGCGACTTTTGATAAGACTAGCTTAGACTGGTTATTGCAAATAGGGGGAGATTGTTAGGCACAAAAAGGCCTCAGTTAAACCTGCTCTGCATCTAACGGGGAGATTATTAATCAAACCTGTCGTTGCTTTTGAAGGTTGAATTTAAGGCCTGTTATATGCCTTATTGAAAGCTGAAAATGATTTGCAATATCAGCCTAAAGCTGTTCTATGTGTTGCATGTGTTGCAACAAAGGCAGTTTTGCCCAAGCTGTTCAGTCTGCTGAACAGGCTGGACATAAACTGTCTATGCTGCTTTACACTAATGAGCAGCTTGGGCAGTTTACAAGTGTTCTGTTCTTTCTGAACAGGCTAAACACTTTATGGAATGTGTTTCCAAGTCCTCATGTATTGTTTTTGACTACAAGATCAATTTACAAAGTCGAAGACAAAGTGGAAATCAGAACTGCTCAGCCTGCCCAAGTTGTTCTGTTACATGAAGACAAAAGGTTATTTGAAAAAGGGTGACAGACCTTTTTCTTATATCAAAATAGGCCTTTACAAGGAAGAAAAACACAAAGTTGACATTCCTTATTTGGTTAAAGGCAATGCAACAGTAGACAAAGTGAAAAGACAAAAGTTCTGCACATATGAAGATAAGTCTGATTTTCAGAAAAGTGCAGAAAAGGTTATGTTGTCTTTTCAACAAGACTTCTCCTTTTTCATTTCGTCCAATGAAGAAGCTTCACTTAGATCCTCTGAGTGAGTATAAAAAGAAACTTCCAAGGATTGATCGACTAAGCCAAAAAGCTAAGTGCTGAAAACAAGAGTGAACGTGCATTCAAAGTGTGTCTTTCATGCATGCAAGTCTGCTTGAATAAAACAGTACTCAGTGTCTAAGCTGTTCTTGTTCAAGATGTTCCTCAAAAGTCTTGTAAACACAGTGAGTGATTCTTAGTGAGTGTATTCACTGTAATTAGTTTAAGTCCGTCTTAGACTAATTAAATATACTGTTGTATCTGTCATCTCAGCTTGAACCTTTCCGCATTCAAGCTTGTTTGTAATTAACATTTGTTAATAATACATACAAACATTGAGAAAATTGTGTGAAGTTTTTAAAGTGTTGTATTCACCCCCCCCCCCCCCCCTCTACAGCTTAAAGCCATACACTTGGGATATCTTTTAGGACCTACATTGTTCCTATCGTGTTAGAATCGAAAGTTTTAGACCGCTTTCTTTGCGGCTGAACAAAATCATCCATTTGTGGAACGCGGTTCCACTTTGGATGACGTCGAAGTACCTCCCAAGCCGATTGGTGTGGAAACGACTTATTTTTATTGAGTGTCTTGTACTGTTCGTGGGTTGTGGTGAAAACGTCGAATTCGTTTTCGCCGCTTCGCCGATTCATCATGTTGTTGTTAAACATGCTGCCAAATTTTGTGCAATTGTGGTTCATGTCTTTCCACTTTGAATTTAATTGGTGGACGGTGCAGGTACTTCCACCAATTCGACTATCAAAATTTTCGAGGATTCATCCCAAAAATTTTGAACGTTTTTTATTGTTTCCGGTAGTTGGATCCTTGGAAACATCAATCCAGACTTCCGTCAATGCCTTTTCTTCGTGCGAGGTCCACTTTTTTTGTTTCATTGGACCATTTTTTCTAAATCCGCTTGACGCCCCCGCGGTGTTTACGGTTTTCATCTCGTCGTCGTCGGATTAAGTTTCGTGTATGACTTCTAGTTCGTCCTCGTCGCCGCCGGATGCTTGATCCCGATAAGCAATAAATTGTTTGAAACCCTCGTTAAATTCTTGTGACGAAAATTCGAGGTTTTGTGGAATGGGTGGATTTTGTGGAATATGTGGATTTTGTTGGTAAAAGTGTTGAGAATATTGTGGAATGGGTGATAATGATTGATATTGTGGAATTGGTGATGATAATTGATATGGTGAAAAGAATGGTACATATGGTGCGGAAAATTTCGTAAAATTCGATGGATAATTTTGCGGTGGGCGGAATGAAGGATTTTTCGAGAAGCGGGTTGTTTACCGCGTTGTCGACTAGAAGTGGGTTGTTTGCCATTATTTCGATCCATAATTTTAGAGAGAATGAAATTTGTATAGATTGAAAGAGAATGAAGCTGTATAGAGATAAAGAGATGTGTGGAAGGTGTGAAGATGAATGAATGGAGATGAAGTATTTATAGAGTGAAAATATTTAAAAAAATTATTGTAAACGGTCATGTGTCCGTTTTTTCATTTTATTACCGTTGGCACAAAAAAACAAAGAAGGAAAGAGAGGGGTCGCGCGGGGAGCAGAAGCCGGGGGGGGGGGGGGGGAGTTTTTGCGCGGGGCCGAGCACCGGGGGTGGTGTTCCCGCCAGCTTCGTGTTGATTTGAAAAAAGCCGCTGGGAAGCGCCTCACCCATACCGTTCACCCTTAGAATTTATTTTGTATCAGTGATTGATTGTCTAAAAGCAACCTCTTATCAGCAACATTTTTGCTCCGTTGGAAAACCCCATCTCCTGGTTAACGTATCGATGTCTCTCGTCTCCTCCCCCATCTCCCCCATCCTTCCTTTCTCCATCTTTCCCCCCTTTAAATGTCACAGCGACAACACCACCTTTCACCACCCGTCGTCTCTGGTGAACCCCTTCTTCGACGAACCTCATCTCCGGCAACGAAGATCAATATCAATTTCTAAGGATTTGACTTTTATGAGTTGGAAGCCTTCAACGGAAGGATGGATTTGACTTTTATTGGAAATGGCGATTTGTAGGAGTTGGAAGCCTTCAAGGGAAGGATGGATTTGACTTTTATGAACAAAGTATGCAATTAAAAAAATTTATAGTTTGATGGATTTTTATGCAATTTTCTCTAATAATAGTTACACATGTGATGTCATGTAGGTGTAGGTGTTACACACGTCAGCCATGTCATGTGGATACCATGTGTTTGTCATTTAAAGATGGTAACCGGATATAATATGTAACACCTTAAATCAATAAGATTTTAACGGTTAGAGGTTTTTTAGGCAAAAAAATGTCTTCAACGAAAAGAACCAAATAATAGAACTAAAGGGTCAAACTCAAACATATACTTTCAAAGTGTTAGTTATTGAGGATACATCTTCCCGTGATTATCCAATCTTGAAACCATTTTAGTTTTTTACTTATGCACTTTACTTTTCTTTTAGTGTTAATATTCAAAAAAACTCAATCAACTTTTTATATTTTTTCAATTAAGTCCCTAAACTTATTTTGCAATTGTTTAAGTCACTAAATTATGTTTTTCTCATTCAAAAGTATATATTTTTTACCGGCTATCCGATTAGCCGGTAAAACAGCTTGATAAAACAAAAAAAGTTTAGGGACTTAATCGCTAAAATATGAAAAGATGATAGGTATCTTCCAACATTAACCAGGTAAAAAAAAACTAAAGTGACTTGTTTGATAACATGTCAAATATACACTTTTGAAGAAGAAAAAAAATAGTTTAGGGACTTAAATATAAGAAAAAGTTTAGGGACTTAATCACGAAAATGAATAAAGTTGATAGGCTTTATTCAATATTACCCATTTCTTTTATACAAATTGTATAGAAATGTTGAAGTACTTATTTTCTTATCATTTTAAGGGGATTTTGTTAGGTCCCTTTTCATTCTATGTTATAGAAAATGGTTGAAAAAAAATCCAATTGTTGAGATTTTCATAGTGACCTAGAGTTAAAATGATTATCAACTCTCTCATATATAAGTTTTTCAACAAGTCTAACTAATCGTTGAAAACTTTCCTATGAACTTTACTTGAACAATTGTAGACAACACTTTCTGAAGACAAAGTCCGAAGACGATGACAGAAATACTTGCTTAAGTTGCTCAAGTGGAAGATCAGCAAGTCCTTATTAGAAGCCAAGATCATTGTTGGATCATAAGTCCCTAAGAGATGGACTCATTAACTCCAAAGTATTTTGAGATTAAGTCCGTCCAAATATACGTGGGAACATTTCAAACATGAGACAAGTTGACTAAGACATTTTGCATATTCCTACCATGAATACCAATAAAAGGAATGATGAGTATCAAAAGTATTATCATTTAATTTAGAGTAAAGGACATTTTTGGTTCTTGTGGTTTTGATGGTTTACCCAGATTCAGTCCTTTAACATTAACAAGGTCAAATTTCATCTCTATTTTGCTAATTTTGTGCACTTTTAGTCCCTCGTCCGTTAAACTTAACGACAAAACCGTTAAATTTGTAAGAATGACATTTTTACCCTTTTCATTGAGACGCTTTTAGCCTTTTAGTCCCTATGGTTTTAATATTTACCCATTTATAGTCCAACATTTATTTTATTTTATCTTTATAAATATATTATTTATAGATATATTTAATTCATTATAAACACACGTATTTTGTTTATAAATATACTTATGTTTTAATATTTTATTTACATTTACTATTGTTCATATTTTATTTAAAATTTAACTTTTATTTTAATTAAAGTTATATATTTTCCTTACTAATTTATTTAAAGTTTGATCTTCTTTATTAATTTTTATTTTATAATATTATTGTTGACATTTATATATCTAATTTTGTTAGTTGTGTTTAAGTAAATTTAATATCGTCGATATTTTTCCTCTCCAAAGTCACTATTTTTTCAAGTATCTTCCAACCTAATCAACTATCGACACATAAATTATATAATATGTGATGGATATATATATATATATATATATATATATATATATATATATATATATATATATATATATATATATATATATGTATGTATGTATGTATGTATGTATGTATGTATATAATATATATGTATATAATTTAATGCACATAATGTTTATGTGTATATTATATAATTTATGTCTTGGATATATATATATATATATATATATATATATATATATATATATATATATATATATATATATATATATATATATATATATATATATAAAATTTATGTGTAAATAAATTTATCTATATGGACTCAAAGGGGTGTGTGTGTGAGTGTGTGTGTGTGTATATATATATATATATTTAAGTATCTTCCAATGTCATTATTTCTTCAAGTATGTTCACATATGTATATAATTTATGTATCGATAATTGATTAGGTTGGAAGATACTTGAAGAAATAGTGACTTTGGAGAGAAAAAATATCGACGATATTATATTTACTTAATCACAACTAACAAAATTACATATATAAATGTCAACATATTATAAAAATTAAAATTAATAAAGAAGATGAATTTTAAATAAATTAGTAGAGAAAATATATAATTTTAATTAAAATAAAATTAAATTCTAAATAAAATACGAACAATAGTAAATGTAAATAAAATATTAAAATATAAGTATATTTATAAATAAAATAAGTGTGTTTATAATGAATGTAGTATATCTATAAATAATCTAATTATAAAAATAAAATAAAATAAAATAAATGTTGAACTATAAATGGGTAAATAATAAAACCATAGAGACTAAAAGCGTCTCAATGAAAATGGTAAAAATATCATTCTTACAAATTAACGGTTGTGTCGTTAAGTTTAACGGACGAGAGACTAAAAGTGCATAAAATTAGTAAAATAGGGATGAAAGTTGACCTTATTAAGGTTAAATGACTGAATCCGGGTAAACCATCAAACCACAATGACAAAAAATTAATGTCCTTTACTCATGATATTTTTATTCTATATATGTTGATTTAAGGACAAATAGTCATCTCATCATATAATGTTTCCCCTTTAACCAATCAGAAAAGCAATAACACATTTATGGTTAAGAGCATTAAATGTACGGGTGCGTATATAAGCAAGTGTTTGGATCAAAGTCCAACATTTTTGGTGCACTAATCTTCAAGGCATTTCGAGCAAAGTATTAAACTACATATCAACGAGGACCTTCTCAGTAACCTGTGTTAAATTACTTCTTGCACCATGTGTCTGAAAGATAAAAGTGTCTAGAATAATTTTTAATTATTTATTCCGCAACACTTTTGTAATTTGTTTTATACAAACAATAAACAAATTAAACTTTGATTTTGTTTGATTATATTCAACTTCCTATTCTATAATACAACTGTCTGTTGAACTATACTTTGTGAATTGTGATGTATTAATGGAACCAACAACATCAAATGCGGGTTTCCTTTGTATTTGTAGGTGCCATCAGGTCAACAATTATTCAATATTATATGCATCATGGGTTACCCTCACTCATCTCGATTCACGTATGTTATACAATGTTAAAGCTAATATTAATTTCTCAACGAGTTCATACCTTATTGAGTCTGGACCCATTTATGCTTATTGTATATAATATAATTGTCAGTTAACATGTTATTTTCTATAGTTAACTAAAATAACATTCGAACTAGAGATGACATAATTAGTGTACATTAAAAGAATGTTGGTGTAATGATATTGTTTTCGAAGATTGATTTTACCCAATTGAGTTAGTTGTGTGAGATCTATCCATGTTTTTTTTTTCTTAGAGCTCTTTGTAACTAAGGTGTTGTTTGTTTCTAGTCTAATGTCTAAAAACCATGTCTGAAGTTAAGAAGTGACATCGAAATTTGAAATTAAGATACTTTTAATTTGATTTCAGATCATTCTCTCCCTGTTAAAATTCAAATGATAAAACATCTTATATCTAAATTTATATAAACAATTCAAAGTAAATGTAGATTCAGAATTCATGTTTCAGAACATACTTATACGCTATAATTGTAAACAAACACATCGGTGGTAGTTATACATATTTTTAATCGGTGCATTTATCGTTGTTGTTTATACTTATATTTGTTGAAGGGTTTGTACATACCGATGTGATATTTCTAAGATAATGTTATCTTGTACAAAGTATGTACATTACACTAGTTATTATTATGTGCAAGTAACCAACTATTAAAAATGTCAATTTAGCTAGTCATAGTTTAAAGTTTTTTTTTCACTCAACAATTTTAATATCGTTTATGAATTTATCATAGTTAACTATTGTTTACTTCATCTTCAGTCCTATATCATACACTTAGGGCATGTTTGATTTTTTTCACTTTTGTCTATTTGAGCTCTTTTGTCTTATCCGGTCAGACAAAAGATGATGAAATCTGTTTGTTTTTAATCAGACGTCTGATGTCTGACATTCCTCTATTCAAAACAGATTATAAAAATGTATTTTGTCTAAATCTATTATCTAAAACTTTAAATTGATAAATTGTATGTAAAAAGACATTTTATTAAATTAAAAAACAAACAATATTATCTAAACAGATTTTAGATTTTTTTTTAATATCTTATCAATCAAATGGTAAAAAGTGTTTAGACATCTAAAATCTAAAAAATCAAACCGACCCTTATATTTAATTTTATTATTGTCGGTTATCATAACAATACACATAAAAAATTCTATTTTGATTTGAATAACATAAATAAAATAGTTCATGGAAAATACCAATAAACAACTAATAAGGTTTAAAATGTACTAACATAGACATTTTAAATAGTTCCTTACCTAAAAATAACAATAACTCATACATATATTATTAGGCAAATTATCAAAAATAATAATAATCTTTACTTTTTTTATCGTTTATAACAACATTATTCATTTTTTGTCATTAATAACATTAACTTTTATATTTTTGTACCGTTTATAGCAATGATGACCTGATAACCTATTTAGTAAGTTACCAATGATTTTTTGTATAACAAATAATAATATGTTTTTATTTTTCATCAATAACAACAATCACTTTAAAAATAACCAAAGAAAATATCATTTACATGTTTTTTAATATAGTAAGGTTTTATTAATTGATTTAGTTATTTTAATGTTTTAATCAAATCATATTCATAATAATTACTAGTTTTTAACTGATTAAGTGATTATGAATATGTTCACGTGTTTTTAAGAAACCACCACAACACACAACCTCAACGTCCGGCCATAATCTACCTCGATAACAACAGTCGTTAACAAATTGAAATTACAAACAAATTAATCCCACCTATCAAGAACAAAAAAATGACATCCTAATTAAACCAAAACCAACACAAACCTAAATCAAATCCCTTAAAAAACATTGAACAAAACCCAAACTAATCTTGAACAAACCCATATCTAAAAATTCTAGTGTAAAAACACAAGAATCCTTAGCTAACAAATATGAAATGAAGCTTGAACAAATCTTAATCGGGACTACTAACGTTGAACAAATCGTAAATTAATTATGATGGAATCTAGGGGTGTTCATGAAAATCCAAATCCGAGCATCCGAAATAAAAATGCGAAATCCGATCCGAAACTATCCTAAATTTCGGATTCGGATCGTAAAATTCCAGATTTTCGGATAATCCGATATCCGAAAATCCAAAAAAAAAATTATTTTTTTAAATATTTTTTTATATCTTTAGTATTCATTATTTACATAGTATTGAGTGTTTATTATTATTCTAATGTATATTTTTGAGTTTTATATTGATATTATAGATAACTAATATTATATATATTTTAGTTTTTTAATATTTTTTGTCGTTTTGAGTAAATTAATTCCGAATACATTTCGTTTGTGATATATTTATTTTTAATATCTATTTGGATATAAGAATTTGTATTTTAGATATTTAAATATTTGATATAAATTTTTTTAAAAAAATTAAAAAATATGAATTTTCGGATATTCGGATAACAAAATTCACTATCCGAAATTTCGAATATCCGCTTTTGAACACCCCTAATGGAATCCATTCAAAATCCGTAAAATCCATTCGAGATATAAGAATACCAAATGAAACCCTTACACCTTACCCTTATTTGAATAGACCTATTAGAATCTATTCATAATCTTTATAATAATAAAGAAGAACACTTCTTACCACATGTCATCATATGAAGCCTTAACTTTTTTCATTTTCCCTCCTAAACTTCCTTAATTACTTTATTAAATATTGTAATTAATTGACCAATTCAAATTTATTTCACTTCGAATTTTTTTAAATTTAAATATCAATCAACCAACTACATTTCCAAAAATAAAAGTTTTTATATTTAACTCAAAACTATATTTTAATAAAACCTTTAATTTTTTTCTTAATTTGTTATTTTTTGTTGATAAATTGTTTATTTAAATCATAACTATATTTTAATGAATAATAATTAACCGATAATATTAATACTAATTCTTTTATATGTATTTATTTAAACATCAATATTTATAATTTTTTTGACAAAGAATTATATACTTTATTATTTCATAGTATATTAATAACTGTTAGGCACAAAAAGGCCGCAGTCAAACCTGCACTATATCTTAAGGGGAGATTTTTAATCAAACCTGTTTGATGCACTTAAAAGTATAATTTAAGGCCTGTTAATGCCTTATTGAAACCTGAAAAGTGATTTGCAATATAATTCAAAGCTGTTTACCTTGTTGCATTCGTTGCAACTAAGGCAGATTGCCCAAGCTGTTCATTCTGTTGAACAGGCTGGACATAAACTGTCTACGCTGCTCTACTCTGATGAGCAGCTTGGACAAATTCTAAGTGTTCTGTTCTTTGTGAACAGAACCTGTTTTCTATGAACAGGCTAAACACTTTATTGAATATGTTTTCCAAGTCCTCATGTATTATTTTGGACTACAAGATCAGTTTACAAAGTCGAAGACAAAGTGGAAAATAGAATATGCAAAAGCTGCCTACGCTAATCTGTTACATGAAGACAAAGTGGATTTTTTAAATGGGTGACAGACCATTTCTTATATCAAAATGACCTTAATAAAAGAAGAAAGATTCAAAGTTGACATTCCTCTTTTGGTTAAAGCCTTCTGTAACAGAGAGAAAAAGAAAAAGACAAAGATTCTGTCACATGAAGACAAGTCTGCTTTATCAAAATGTGCATAAAAAGTTGTTTCGTCTTTTTGGAAAGACATCTCACTATCTCATCGTCCAATGAAGAAGCTTCACTGAGATTCTCAGTGAGAGTATAAAAGGAAGGTTCTAAGGATTGTGAGATAACTAAGAGTGAGAAATTCAGATCGTGCATAGAAGTGTGTTTTTCCATACATGCAAGTCCGCTTGAATAAAACAGTAACGAGTGTCCAAGCTGTTCTTATTCAAGTTGTCCATCTGTGTCTTGTAAACAGTGAGTTCATCTTAGTGAGTGTCTTCATTTTATCTAGTCGAGTGTGTCCTAGACTAGATAAACATCTGTTGTATCTGTCATCTCAGCTTTAACCTTTCCGCAGTCAAGCTTGTTTGTAATTAACACTTGTTGATAATATACACAAACATTGAGAAAAGAGTATTGAGTTTTAATTAGCTGTATTCAACCCCCCCCCCCCCCTCTACAGCTTAGAACAATGCACTAGGGAAACCTTTTGGGACCTACCACTGGTATCAGAGCAGATAGAGTGTGTGTTATGTGAGACCCAAGATTTCTAAAAGGTCTCAAGTCAAGGCCCAGTAGCAATGCAATATCAATCAGGAAACTAAGATAAAATTAACAGTTGCGAAATAAAAGTTAATTACAAACAGAGACAAAAACTAAGTAGGTACAAACTTCTAGACTATTTCATCAAAGCAAAAATGTAAATTAGCCCAAACCCCAAAGCTCTATCTTTAATCAAGTACCAAGGTATTGGAACAGGTTCTAATACACTTCAAGCTCTTTCAAGTCCCGACCTAAGAACTAGGTCCACCAATCCTTTGCCTTTACCTGAAAAATAATGCAACAACGGGTAAGCTTAATTGCTTAGTGAGAATGTAGAATTTCACATTTAACATGCAATTATGAACGCGGAAGCACATGCACTGCACTCGGCTCATGCACGACTCAGCTCTATATGCACTGCACTAGGCTCATGCACAGCTCAATCTCGATGGGACATTGGCCAATTTATGCTCTTTAGATGCGCGACTTTGCTCAGCTCCCAGTTATAAAACTGTTGTTGCTCTTGAGACTTTTAGACAATTTCATAAGGAATGCTCGGATGATGATAAATCCATACACACGCATCATTAGTGGGGATCAGCCACGTACTGGGCTAGCTACCAGTAAAAGCTCTATATGGATATCATCGGAATGCTCAGCTCTAGCTACCCTCTGTGCTTTCATCACGGAAATTAGCACATCATAAGCCTAACATTAACCCAACACTGAGCAATAGTGATGGTGTTAAGCTTAACAATCAAATGACTCGTCAAAGAATCGAATCTAGAAGAAGAAATACTCAGCTCAACAAATCATAGTAAATATACTATGACAATATATCAATAAGCTCAAGATCAGAATGCCAAATAAGTCAGTATCATGCAACAAAAGTCTCAATTCACATAAATATGCAGTTAAAGTGAAATCTACAACTTACAATTACTGGTTATTTGCACTTTCTGGCTCTGGCTTTGTTGCTCACAATCTGTAGTGGAATAGAACCACTATCTGACTTATATCAGGCTTTCAGAAGCTCGCCATTTTGCTCGTTGCTCAATCTGTTATTAATATCATTTCTGATATTTATTAGCCCTTATATCATCTGAATAATATATATTCAGTGTTCATTCAATTAATAAGCTCAATGTTCGCTCGTTGGTCTTTAAATCTCAATATCTCATATCTTGCTCATATTATCATCAATCTCATTAGAATCTTTCTTAATTTTATAGATTTTATTAATTTATCAACCATTCACATATTTATATATAATCACTTTTCTAAATATTTTGTTATTTTATGTGTTTTTCATGTGATTTATTCAAGATATGTGGATTTAAGAAATGGGGAATTCGAATTTATATATAATAAATTCGAACATGAAATTAAACTTGAAGTCATACATTTCAAATATATATTAAATTCAAACTATATTTGCTAAATTCGAACATGCATATATATATATATATATATATATATATATATATATATATATATATATATATATATATATATATATATATATATATATATATATATATATATATATATATATATATATATATATATATTTGAATATAAGATTAATCTTGAAGACATATATATTCCAAATACATATTAAATTCAAACCTTAGTTTCTGGAACATTAAATTTGAATGAGCACTAATTCAAATCCATAAGTTAATTTTGAAAACTTAAAGTCAAAATAAAAGACCTAAATTCGAACACCTACCATAAATTCGAATATGTCATTTTCAAATTGATAGCAAATTCGAATCATTTATTAATTTGAAAGCTACATTCTATTTTAATTGTCAAAGTCGAACCTAACTTGCTAAATTCGAACCCTTCGAATTTAATAATAAAATTCAACCCAAAATTCGAATTTATGGGTTAAAGTCGAAGTCTTGCTTATATTTTGGATATATTCGAGTTTGTTCTTGGTTTCTCGAATTTGTTCATCATCTACAGCTTTAAATCTTACATTTTAAGCCTAAAATCACAAAATCTGTTAAATATTACTCCTAGGTTCACTTATATTATACTTATTCTAGTTAAATCTCAAATTAATATAGCTTTAAACTCATAAAAATAGTAAATTCGAGTTTATATCCTTAAAAACCGAAAAAATATAAAAACTTAAAACGTAAATTCTTACCTCAATTTAGTGTGTAATCATACATGCAACACCATAATCTTGTAGTACTCTTCGTAATCTTCCCGATAACGTATAAATCTTGATGATCTGACGGTCGGTTTGGGAGAAAACTTGGAGAGATGTAGAGAGAGAGTAGAGAGAGAAAAAGTCTAGAGAGAGAGAGTGAATCTGATTTATGAGTCTAAATCCCGTTTATATACTTTAACTAGTTACGTTTGCTACTTAACCCACTATTACTTTCGTATCTTATATATCTTTAATTTAATTATCTTAATAATTTATTAAATCATAATTCATAATTTAAATATTTATATAATCTAATTAAATATTTCAAAAACCTAATTAAATTATAAATCAAATAATGTAATAAAATTACATTATTGGTTCGATGATCAGATATTTTAGAATTAGTTAAAAGTTGGGTTGTTTACAGAATGGGCTCCACCACGCACAAACTTCGTCCCCAAAGTTAGATATGTTCGAACAGACTTGGGCAGATAGCTTTTATGTTATCCTGATTCCCAAGACTGATACGAACTTTTGTGGTGTTTCCACTGAACGAGCACCATCTGTATTTCATGAATTATGTTTCTTTTGAATTTCTCAAACACAAGAAACTCAAATTTCTCTTCGGAGTTTCATATTTGATTCAATGTTTCGCTGTTTGTTTATTTTAGGAATTCTGAGTTATTATTCATACTCTTAATATATGAGCTTTATGCCTTAATCAGTTCAGATGATAACTCAGTACATGAGTTAGCTCATATATCTCCCTCGTTCGATCTTGAGTCAGTTATGGCTTTTTAAATCTCTCATCTTGTATTATTGTAAAATTTTCATTTGCTATCTTATGCGATCACATAAGAGATTTTTAAGATTTCTGATTATCAGTGATATAGTCACTTTGTGGGCTTTTGAGATTTAACTTTATATCTCTTTCAATTTAGCTTGCAGCCCAATATATATCAATTAGCTCATATCTCTCTTTCATTTTCCTTTGAAACTAGCTGTAAAGCTTTCGGGAGTCTGATATCTGTACTTTATGCTTCTTTTATGGATGATGTTAAGATCATCAATCGCATAGCCGATTTTCTGACTTGTGCTGACTTGTTATGAAGACTTATAATTTTCTTCGCTCTATCAAACAAATGAAATCTATCCTCCGGCGCAACAATCGGAATCAACTCTTCGTGTAACGACTCCACCTTACCTACCTTGGTCTCAAATTGCGCTGTCATATCCGCCAAATCTTTTATGTAAGCAGTCTCTCGAGAAGCAAAATCCTTTAAGATGATCTAATGTTTAGAAGTTGAGAATAAGAGATTAAGGCAAAATGTTGAAATACTGCATCTTAAAGCTCGCCGAACAAAACAGAAGTTCAAACAGAGAATCAAAATTTTGGAGTTACAATCGACCACATCTTCTTCGCAACGCTTTCGGCAGTTGATGGATATTTCAGGCAATTCGAACAGATCAAGAACTTGAAAAGATCATACGCTTTCAAATCTTCCAACGAATAGTAATATTAACGACATGGAAAACAAATGCTATACAGAATCGAATTCCAAGGAAACGATTTTGATAGAAATCGACAATTTACTTAGATTTTCTCGGTGTGTTTCGTTAGACATGACGGCAGATTCTGTTATTGAAGTCAGGTCTCGAGCTACTAGGGTTCCAAAACCGTCTACACAACCATTTACATTAGCTTCTACTTATCGTCATCGCCTTCCTCTATTAGTTCAGTGTGCAATTCGGTCAAGAGGGGTTTGAAAAAAACAATAACATTTGTTTCTGTTTAATTATATAAATAGACTTATGTTTAACTTTTCATTGGTGAATTTCTGAATTTGAAATCATTTTATTCTTTTTGGTAGAAACTTTTCATTTTATATGCACAATTAAGTGGAATAGGAATTCCATATTAAATATCTCACTAGTCTCGCGTCGACATAGTGAGATTCCATTTTTACATTTATTTTGACACATAACAGACTTTTCATTGGCCATTTATGACCAATCGCTTGACTTTACAAAATTTCAGTCTATTTCCTTGTCACTCTGGCTTTGTGCCTCTGACTTCTTTGATTCTTATTCTAGTTGTCATTAGGTGCTTGACAATTTGGTTCAAAGGATCATCTTCTCATTGATTTTTATTGGATCAGCAACTTCTACCTCTGTCTCATTATAAGACACGCTGTAATCTTTCAGATTACAAGGATTTATGAAGAGCTTATGTTTAGGATTATATTTTGATTTCTTAGAGTTTTTGAATCATACATGATTCAGATTACAATACCTATATTGTTTATAAGTATAATTTCTGACTGGGAATATATTTGTATCGTAACTTCAACTGATACAACCCATATGTCATCCGCATTATTCATTATCGATGACAGGGTTGCACAGTTAATTCATTACTTACTTTGGATTTGAAATTCAGATGGTAACGGAATTTAATCATTTTAGCATATAAGAAATTTATTATTATTAGTTACCGTTGGGGTCTTTTGTCGTTTCTGGTGTCTCCTCAGCATCCTCAGCAGTTATATGGAAAGCTCGCGCCTTAGCTGTAGGTATCATTGTAGTACTCTGTTGGATTGCTCTGCCAACTGGTTGTTCCGGATTAGTAAGCACATGTGCATTTGGGCAATGCTTGGCATAATGTCCACGCTCACCACAATTGTAGCATACGTCGTTTCTTTCTGGGCACTCATCGCTTCCATGTCCAATCTGTTTACAGGTGTAACACGTCACATCTCTAGGGTTGCAGCGTCCGCTATGAAATTTGTTACAGCGTTTACACGATCGCGCTCCTGACTGTATAGAATAAACTCTAGTCTTCTGAGGTGTAGAGGACGCTTGTGACTATTGCTGACTAGACTTTGATGAACCGAAGAATCTACTGGATTTCTGTTTCTTAGGTGGAGATGGATAAGTAGGACTTACAGCAATCATAACGGGTTCACAACTAGAATCTGTGAATTCTCGCTCCACCATTCTTGCTGCTTCCACAATACTGAGATACGTTTTGAATTTTATGCTACTCATTTGTCTTCTATATATTGGATTCAGACCCAGTCTGAATCGGTTTATCTTACGCTCTTCTGTTGCTACTTGATATGATGAGTAGCCGCAAAGTCTCGAGAACTCATGCTCGTATTCATCAACAGTCTTAGTTCCTTGTTCTAATTGCATCAACTGCAACTCAAGTTCATCTTGTTTATCGGTTGGACAGTATTTGGCGTTGAACATCTCCAAGAACTGCTCCCAGTCCAATGTCATAATTGCTTCATCACCATAGATGCTCCTTTGTGTTTTCCACCATGCTCTAGCAGCTCCAACGAACAGTGCTGTAGCAAACTTAACTCTATTGCTATCCAGACATTCCGAGATACTGAAGATCTCTTCAGTATGACTTATCCAATCTAACGCTTGTATTGGGTCTACTGTGCCTTCAAACGTCATAGCACCACTCGCTTTGAAGTCTTTAAATCTACAGCCTTTTGGCTGCACAACTCGTTGGTTGACATGCTCATTATCAGAATCGGATTCGCTTGACTGTTCATTTTGCTTCTTTTTATGTTTATTTCTCTTTTCAGTTTTCTTTATTGATTCAATTTGCTCTAGCATAAACTTGTTTTGTTGCTCATTATTCTGGGTTATTAGTTGTTGCATCATTTCCAGGACTTGCTCTGGGGTCATGCCACCTGATTGTCCACCTTCTGCTGACATAACTCTGAAATTCAAATCACTAAGTATTTAGTTCATTAGGCTAGCACATTGTACCCTTTCATGCCCCGTCCTACTAGTCTCTGAAACCTATCTTAGTTCAAGCCATCCTGTCATGATTGATACTATAGCATTGCATAAGTTTGAGATCATGTATTACACGTAATACAATGATTCACTCAAACTATTTGCTCTAATACCATCCTGTGAGACCCAAGATTTCTCAAAGGTCTCAAGTCAAGGCCCAGTAGCAACGCAATATCAATCAGGAAACTAAGATAAAATTAACAGTTGCGGAATAAAAGTTAATTACAAACAGAGACAAAAACTAAGTATAAGGTACAAACTTCTAGACTATTTCATCAAAGAAAAAATGTAAATTAGCCCAAACCCCAAAGCTCTATCTTTAATCAAGTACCAAGGTATTGGAACAGGTTCTAATACACTTCAAGCTCTTTCAAGTCCCGACCTAAGAACTAGGTCCAGCCAATCCTTTGCCTTTACCTGAAAAATAATGCAACAACGGGTAAGCTTAATTGCTTAGTGAGAATGTAGAATTTCACATTTAACATGCAATTATGAACGCGGAAGCACATGCACTGCACTCGGCTCATGCACGGCTCAGCTCTATATGCATTGCACTAGGCTCATGCACAGCTCAATCTCGAAGGGACATTGGCCAATTTATGCTCTTTAGATGCACGACTTTGCTCAGCTCCCAGTTATAAAACTGTTGTTGCTCTTGAGACTTTTAGACAATTTCATAAGGAATGCTCGGATGATGATAAATCCATACACACGCATCATTAGTGGGGATCAGCCACGTACTGGGCTAGCTACCAGTAAAAGCTCTATATGGATATCATCGGAATGCTCAGCTCTAGCTACCCTCTGTGCTTTCATCACGTAAATTAGCACATCATAAGCCTAACATTAACCCAACACTGAGCAATAGTGATGGTGTTAAGCTTAACAATCAAATGACTCGTCAAAGAATCGAATCTAGAATAAGAAATACTCAGCTCAACAATTCATAGTAAATAAACTATGACAATATAACAATAAGCTCAAGATCAGAATGCCAAATAAATTAGAATCATGCAACAAAAGTCTCAATTCACATAATATGCAGTAAAAGTGAAATCTACAACTCACAGTTACTGGTTATTTGTGCTCTTTTAGTTTCTGGCTCTGGCTCTGTTGCTCACAAGCTGACTTATGTCAGACTTTCAGATGCTCGTCATCTTGTTGCTCAATCTGTTATTAATATCATTTCTGATATTTATTAGCTCTTATATCATCTGAATAATATATATTCAGTGTTCATTCAATTAATAAGCTCAATGTTCTCTCGTTGATCTTTTAATCTCAAAATCTATATCTTGATACATGATCATTAATCTTTCTTTCATTTGTTTCTTTGTTTATTATATTCTCTAAAGATCTTTGTGTGTGTGTGTATATATATATATATATATATATATATATATATATATATATATATATATATATATATATATATATATATATATATATATATATATATATATATATATATATATATATATATATTTGAATATAAGATTAATCTTGAAGACATATATATTCCAAATACATATTAAATTCAAACCTTAGTTTCTGGAACATTAAATTTGAATGAGCACTAATTCAAATCCATAAGTTAATTTTGAAAACTTAAAGTCAAAATAAAAGACCTAAATTCGAACACCTACCATAAATTCGAATATGTCATTTTCAAATTGATAGCAAATTCGAATCATTTATTAATTTGAAAGCTACATTCTATTTTAATTGTCAAAGTCGAACCTAACTTGCTAAATTCGAACCCTTCGAATTTAATAATAAAATTCAACCCAAAATTCGAATTTATGGGTTAAAGTCGAAGTCTTGCTTATATTTTGGATATATTCGAGTTTGTTCTTGGTTTCTCGAATTTGTTCATCATCTACAGCTTTAAATCTTACATTTTAAGCCTAAAATCACAAAATCTGTTAAATATTACTCCTAGGTTCACTTATATTATACTTATTCTAGTTAAATCTCAAATTAATATAGCTTTAAACTCATAAAAATAGTAAATTCGAGTTTATATCCTTAAAAACCGAAAAAATATAAAAACTTAAAACGTAAATTCTTACCTCAATTTAGTGTGTAATCATACATGCAACACCATAATCTTGTAGTACTCTTCGTAATCTTCCCGATAACGTATAAATCTTGATGATCTGACGGTCGGTTTGGGAGAAAACTTGGAGAGATGTAGAGAGAGAGTAGAGAGAGAAAAAGTCTAGAGAGAGAGAGTGAATCTGATTTATGAGTCTAAATCCCGTTTATATACTTTAACTAGTTACGTTTGCTACTTAACCCACTATTACTTTCGTATCTTATATATCTTTAATTTAATTATCTTAATAATTTATTAAATCATAATTCATAATTTAAATATTTATATAATCTAATTAAATATTTCAAAAACCTAATTAAATTATAAATCAAATAATGTAATAAAATTACATTATTGGTTCGATGATCAGATATTTTAGAATTAGTTAAAAGTTGGGTTGTTTACAGAATGGGCTCCACCACGCACAAACTTCGTCCCCAAAGTTAGATATGTTCGAACAGACTTGGGCAGATAGCTTTTATGTTATCCTGATTCCCAAGACTGATACGAACTTTTGTGGTGTTTCCACTGAACGAGCACCATCTGTATTTCATGAATTATGTTTCTTTTGAATTTCTCAAACACAAGAAACTCAAATTTCTCTTCGGAGTTTCATATTTGATTCAATGTTTCGCTGTTTGTTTATTTTAGGAATTCTGAGTTATTATTCATACTCTTAATATATGAGCTTTATGCCTTAATCAGTTCAGATGATAACTCAGTACATGAGTTAGCTCATATATCTCCCTCGTTCGATCTTGAGTCAGTTATGGCTTTTTAAATCTCTCATCTTGTATTATTGTAAAATTTTCATTTGCTATCTTAAGCGATCACATAAGAGATTTTTAAGATTTCTGATTATCAGTGATATAGTCACTTTGTGGGCTTTTGAGATTTAACTTTATATCTCTTTCAATTTAGCTTGCAGCCCAATATGTATCAATTAGCTCATATCTCTCTTTCATTTTCCTTTGAAACTAGCTGTAAAGCTTTCGGGAGTCTGATATCTGTACTTTATGCTTCTTTTATGGATGATGTTAAAATCATCAATCGCATAGCCGATTTTCTGACTTGTGCTGACTTGTTATGAAGACTTATAATTTTCTTCGCTCTATCAAACAAATGAAATCTATCCTCCGGCGCAACAATTGGAATCAACTCTTCATGTAACGACTCCACCTTACCTACCTTGGTCTCAAATTGCGCTGTCATATCTGCCAAATCTTTTATGTAAGCAGTCTCTCGAGAAGCAAAATCCTTTAAGATGATCTAATGTTTAGAAGTTGAGAATAAGAGATTAAGGCAAAATGTTGAAATACTGCATCTTAAAGCTCGCCGAACAAAACAGAAGTTCAAACAGAGAATCAAAATTTTGGAGTTACAATCGACCACATCTTCTTCGCAATGCTTTCGGCAGTTGATGGATATTTCAGGCAATTCGAACATGATCAAGAACTTGAAAAGATCATACGCTTTCAAATCTTCCAACGAATAGTAATATTAACGACATGGAAAACAAATGCTATACAGAATCGAATTCCAAGGAAACGATTTTGATAGAAATCGACAATTTACTTAGATTTTCTCGGTGTGTTTCGTTAGACATGACGGCAGATTCTGTTATTGAAGTCAGGTCTCGAGCTACTAGGGTTCCAAAACCGTCTCCACAACCATTTACATTAGCTTCTACTTATCGTCATCGCCTTCCCTTATTAGTTCAGTGTGCAATTCGGTCAAGAGGGTTTTGATAAAAACAATAACATTTGTTTCTGTTTAATTATATAAATAGACTTATGTTTAACTTTTCATTGGTGAATTTCTGAATTTGAAATCATTTTATTCTTTTTGGTAGAAACTTTTCATTTTATATGCACAATTAAGTAGAATAGGAATTCCATATTAAATATCTAACTAGTCTCGCGTCGACATAGTGAGAATCCATTTTTACATTTATTTTGACACATAACAGACTTTTCATTGGCCATTTATGACCAATCCCTTGACATTACAAAATTTCAGTCTATTTTCTTGTCACTCTCGCTTTGTGCCTCTGACTTCTTTGATTCTTATTCTAGTTGTCATTAGGTGCTTGACAATTTGGTTCAAAGGATCATCTTCTCATTGATTTTTATTGGATCAGCAACTTCTACCTCTGTCTCATTATAAGACACGCTGTAATCTTTCAGATTACAAGGATTTATGAAGAGCTTATGTTTAGGATTATATTTTGATTTCTTAGAGTTTTTGAATCATACATGATTCAGATTACAATACCTATATTGTTTATAAGTATAATTTCTGACTGGGAATATATTTGTATCGTAACTTCAACTGATACAACCCATATGTCATCCGCATTATTCATTATCGATGACAGGGTTGCACAGTTAATTCATTACTTACTTTGGATTTGAAATTCAGATGGTAACGGAATTTAATCATTTTAGCATATAAGAAATTTATTATTATTAGTTACCGTTGGGGTCTTTTGTCGTTTCTGGTGTCTCCTCAGCATCCTCAGCAGTTATATGGAAAGCTCGCGCCTTAGCTGTAGGTATCATTGTAGTACTCTGTTGGATTGCTCTGCCAACTGGTTGTTCCGGATTAGTAAGCACATGTGCATTTGGGCAATGCTTGGCATAATGTCCACGCTCACCGCAGTTGTAGCATACGTCGTTTCTTTCTGGGCACTCATTGCTTCCATGTCCAATCTGTTTACAGGTGTAACACGTCACATCTCTAGGGTTGCAGCGTCCGCTATGAAATTTGTTACAGCGTTTACACGATCGCGCTCCTGACTGTATAGAATAAACTCTAGTCTTCTGAGGTGTAGAGGACGCTTGTGACTATTGCTGACTAGACTTTGATGAACCGAAGAATCTACTGGATTTCTGTTTCTTAGGTGGAGATGGATAAGTAGGACTTACAGCAATCATAACGGGTTCACAACTAGAATCTGTGAATTCTCGCTCCACCATTCTTGCTGCTTCCACAATACTGAGATACGTTTTGAATTTTATGCTACTCATTTGTCTTCTATATATTGGATTCAGACCCAGTCTGAATCGGTTTATCTTACGCTCTTCTGTTGCTACTTGATATGATGAGTAGCCGCAAAGTCTCGAGAACTCATGCTCGTATTCATCAACAGTCTTAGTTCCTTGTTTCAATTGCATCAACTGCATCTCGAGTTCGTCTTGTTTGTCTGTTGGACAGTATTTGGCGTTGAACATCTCCAAGAACTGCTCCCAGTCCAATGTCATAATTGCTTCCTCACCATAGATGCTCCTTTGTGTTTTCCACCAGGCTCTTGCAGCTCCAACGAACAGTGCTGTAGCAAACTTAACTCTATTGCTGTCCAGACATTCTGAGATACTGAAGATCTCTTCAGTATGACTTATCCAATCTAACGCTTGTATTGGATTTACTGTGCCTTCACACGTTATGGCACCACTCACTTTGAAATCTTTGAATCTACAGCTTTTTGGCTGCACAACTCGTTGATTGACATGCTCATTATCGGATTCCGATTCGCTTGACTGTTCAGTTTGTTTCTTTTTATGTTTATTTCTCTTTTCAGTTTTCTTTATTGATACAATTTGCTCTAACAAAAACTTGTTTTGTTGCTCATTATTCTGGGTAATTAGTTGTTGCATCATTTCCAGGACTTGCTCTGGGGTCATGCCACCTGATGGTCCACCTTCTCATGACATAGCTCTGAAATTCAAATCACTAAGTATTTAGATCATTAGGCTAGCACATTGTACCCTTTCATGCCCCGTCCTACTAGTCTCTGAAACCTATCTTAGTTCAAGCCATCCTGTCATGATTGATACTATAGCATTGCACAAGTTTGAGATCATGTATTACACGTAATACAATGATTCACTCAAACTATTGCTCTGATACCATCCTGTGAGACCCTCTGATTTCTCAAAGGTCTCAAGTCAAGGCCCAGTAGCAATGCAATATCAATCAGGAAACTAAGATAAAATTAACAGTTGCGGAATAAAAGTTAATTACAATCAGAGATAATTTTTAAGTAATAGGGGCAGACTTCTAGACTATTTCATCAAAGCACAAATGTAAACTAGCCCAAACCCCAAAGCTCTATCTTTAATCAAGTACCAAGGTATTGTAACGGGTTCTAATGCACTTCAAGCTCTTTCGAAGTCCTGACCTATGAACTAGGTCCAGCCAATCCTTTGCCTTTACCTGAAAAATAATGCAACAACGGGTAAGCTTAATTGCTTAGTGAGAATGTAGAATTTCACAATTAACATGCAATTATGAACGCGGAAGCACATGCACTGCACTCGGCTCATGCACGGCTCAGCTCTATATGCACTGCACTAGGCTCATGCACAGCTCAATCTCGAAGGGACATTGGCCAATTTATGCTCTTTTGATGCGCGACTTTGCTCAGCTCCCAGTTATAAAACTGTTGTTGCTCTTGAGACTTTTAGACAAATTCATAAGGAATGCTCGGATCGGATGATGATAAATCCATACACACGCATCATTAGTGGGGATCAGCCACGTACTGGGCTAGCTACCAGTAAAAGCTCTATATGGATATCATCGGAATGCTCAGCTCTAGCTACCCTCTGTGCTATCATCACGTAAATCAGCACATCATAAGCCTAACATTAACCCAACACTGAGCAATAGTGATGGTGTTAAGCTTAACAATCAAATGACTCGTCAAAGAATCGAATCTAGAAGAAGAAATACTCAGCTCAACAAATCATAGTAAATATACTATGACAATATATCAATAAGCTCAAGATCAGAATGCCAAATAAATCATAATAAAACAACAAAAGTCTCAATTCACATAATATGCAGTTAAAGTGAAATCTACAACTCACAGTTACTGGTTATTTGCACTTTCTGGCTCTGGCTCTGTTGCTCACAATCTGTAGTGGATTAGAACCACTATCTGACTTATGTCAGACTTTCAGATGCTCGCCATTTTGCTTGTTGCTCAATCTGTTAATAATATCAATTCTGATATTTATCAGCCTTTATATCATCTGAAATGTATATTCAGTATTTATTCGTTAAATGTTGCTTGATGTTCGCTCGTTGATCTTTTAATTTCAATATCTCATAACTTGATCATTGTATATATATATATATATATATATATATATATATATATATATATATATATATATATATATATATATATATATATATATATATATATATATATATATATATATATATATATATATTAACATATATATATTTAATCATTAAGCTAATTATTTTATGTGTTGTTCATGTGATTTATTCAAGATATTCAATTTAAGAAGTGGGTTTCGAGTTTACATACTAATTTCAAAGTATGATAATAAATTTGAAAGCATTATTGGATTTAAATGCTCAAACTCGAAGCTTAAATGTTAAATTCGAAATATATAGTTTTATTTTGAAAAAAAATCAAACTTCCAAGCTAAATTTTAAAATTGAATGTCAAAGAAACAAAAAGTTTATGACTAAATTCGAATACCATGCATGAATTCAAATATGTAGCTTCATTTTGAAATTTGAGGACCAAAAAGTCAAATTCCAAACTAAGTTCTAGAAGGTTAAACTTGAATATACATAAAGTCGAACCCATCATCTTCGAATTTGTGGGGTTAAAGTCGAAATTCTTGGCTAAAGTCAAATCCTCCATTCGATTTTAATCATTAAAGTCGAATCATATTCGAATTTGATGCATAAATTCGAAGGTCTATGTACAAACTCGAATGCCCCTTCGATTTTATGCTTAAGATCGAATTCTTGGTTCACTTTTTGTTAAATTCGAGTTTGTTCTTGGCATCTCGAATTTGTTCTTCATTTACAGCTTTAAATCTTACATTTTCAAGCCTAAAATCATATATATACTAAATATTAAACCTAGATTCATTTATATTAAACATTATCTATCCATTTCTAGCTAAAACTAGTTTTAATTTCATGAAAATACTAATTTCGAATTTATATCTTCAAAACCGAAAAATATAAAAACTTAAACGTAAATTCTTACCTTAAACTCGTACGAAATCACGCATGTAACGGTATAATCTTGTAGTATTCTTCGAGATCTTTCCGGTAACGTATAAATCTTGATAATCCGACGGTCGGTTT
>JAANYP010000351.1:0-139091 GCA_020465985.1 Centrapalus pauciflorus
CTGACCAACCTAAGCGCTCAAAAGCGTCGAAAACTCCGTAGTCTTTAAATTCGTCCCTATGCACACCTTTTTCCAAAAGGAACTTAAAATTCGAATCAATCTCCAGCACCTCCACTGGTTGTTCTACTTCTCGTACTGGAGAAGGCGTTGGAGACACGGTTTGGCGGCAACGCTTTCGTGTGCTGGATGTTGCAGTTTGTTTCTGCTTCCTCGCTGAAGCCCTAGTCATGGCTATAGACAGTGATACAAGTCATATCAGATGCTATGCCCCACGTGATGGATCGAATGCATATGATGAATGCCTACTGGGAATGATGATGGACAATGCACTCTAACCCTAGGTCAATGAAATCCTGTGCTTACTAAACACCATGACCGCTGTGGGTTTGTGTGGTTTGACCTTAAAAACATGTACCCACATGGTCAGTGTAGCAACAACCTGTTCAACGACTCACCCCTCCCCAACTTAGTTGCAAAGGGGGAGGTTACTGAAATTCTATGGGTGAGAGTACCCAACACACTCATAGGCTGGAGCATACACCATCAACGCTATCACACACTCACAATGACCACAAAGAACATATACACGCATCATGCCACTTAACCACATACAACTCATAGCAAACAAGTTCACACAACCCTAGCTTCTAAAATCGGACCCCTAACTTCATAAAACCGCAAATGTGCGTGATGTACATGCAAGATACGAGAAATACAACCACATACATACATGAGCAACATAGAATTCCAAAAGTCACACACAAATCCACAAAAAGCCCTAATCGGTTCATGAAAACCACAAGAGAAGCATAAATGCTAGAGATGAACTTGAAATCGTTACCTGATTGATGGAGAGAAGGAAATGCGTGAGGGATGAGATCAACAATGGAGGAAACCGTCGGCTTCGCAAGAGAGAGGGATGAGAGCGTTTTAGAGAGAGAGGGAGGACGGTAGGTGCAAAATAAATGAGGTGGGTGGAGGTTTAAATGAGGAAAATCGCCTAAGCGTCCTACCCAGCGTATAAGACGCAGCCCTGACGTCTGTGCGGCTATTTTCGGCGTCCTAAAGACGCTATCCCTCGGGTTTACAATTTATTCCAGCGTCTAAGACGCTCACTTAGACGCCGCCCACTTACGCTCACTTGTCCCGCGTCCCCAGCGTCCCACCTGGCGTCCCAAACGCTACTCAAGCGTCTGAACCTCTTTCAGGGCGTCTTGGAAACGCTCACACTCTGTTTGATAATTAAATTCAGCGTCCCCGACGCCCACTTGGACGCTGGTGCGTCAAATTCACTCAGCACTCGTTCTAAAAGCTTTCCAACTCCCATTTGCTCAATAACGACCACTCCCGCTCATTTCCGAATTAAAAACACACATTAAATTAACCAACACAACTTTAAACAAACACAAAAACAACCATTTTCGTAGGGAACACGACTATACATAGCACGTATAGCAAGCCTTTAAACCACCTAATTACTTAGATGGACGAGTTTAGTCTCGTGAGGGTTTGCAGTGAATATACCCACAAAATTCGTAGTCGTTTTACTTACAGAGATGAGTCGATTGGCTCTTTGAGAGCCACTACCTCTATCAGGGTTGCTTGATTACCGTCAGTGCTTACCGGACCTTCAACGTACATCTTAAGCCTATGGCCATTCACAGTGAACGAATGTCCATGCTTAAGATCCTTGACTTCCACAGCTCCATTGTCATATACGTGAATTACCTCATAAGGTCCCGTCCATTTACTCCTCAGCTTTCCTGGAAACAATTTAATGCGTGAGTTATAGAGCCAAACCTTATTGCCGACTGCAAAAGTCTTCCTTCTCAAGCATTTATCATGGAAATGCTTCGTCTTTTCCTTGTAAATCCTCGCACTTTCGTATGCCTCCAATCTGATCTCTTCCAATTCTGCCAATTGAAACTTCCTCATCCTTCCTGCATCAGAAATATCAAAGTTAGCATTTCTAATTGCCCACGTAGCTCTATGCTCTAACTCTACAGGTAGATGACAAAGTTTCCCATAGACTAGCCTATAAGGTGACATTCCAATAGGGGTCTTGTATGCAGTCCTATAAGCCCATAGTGCGTCGTCTAATCTCAACGACCAATCTTTGCGATTAGGCTTAACAGTCTTTTCTAGAATCCTTTTGACCTCCCGATTGGACACCTCAACTTGGCCGCTCGTCTGTGGGTGATAAGGAGTGGCAACGCGATGGGTTACCCCATAATGCTTCAACAAGGTGTGAAACTGAAAATTTTTAAAATGTGTTCCCCCGTCACTAATAATAGCTCGGGGAATCCCATGGCGTGAGAAAATGTTCTTTTTCACAAATTTGCACACCACCTTGTTGTCATTATATCGCGTTGCCTCAGCCTCAACCCACTTAGAGACATAATCTACGGCCACCAAAATATATTCAAAACCAAAAGAGACAGGAAAGGGACCCATAAAATCTATTCCCCAAACATCAAAAATTTCTACTTCTAATATGGGAACCATGGGCATTTGATCTCTCTTATATATCCCCCCAACCTGTTGGCATCTCAGACAGGACTTAACATACTCATATGCATCTTTAAACAATGAAGGCCAAAAGAAACCACAGTCTAACACTTTATGGACTGTTTTCTTGGCACTAAAATGCCCCCCACATGCTAAACTGTGACAATGAGTAAGGATATCAAGTTGGTCCGTCTCCGGAACACATCTTCTAATCAACTGATCAGCACCAATCTTGAAAAGGTCAGGATCGTCCCAGATGTAATACTTGGCTTGAGCGTAGAAACTTTTCCGCTGCTGTGACGTCCAATGGCTCGGTGTCTTACCTGTCACAAAATAATTAACCAAATTAGCAAACCACGGCAATTTAGACACAAATAACAGCTGTTCGTCAGGAAAAGATTCCTTGATCACTTCAATGGAATTTGGAACCAACGTGGGCAGCCTTGACAAATGATCAGCCGCCACATTCTCCGACCCCTTTTTATCCCGTATCTCCAGATCAAACTCTTGCAATAATAGAATCCACCTGATCAGTCTTGGTTTGGCATCCTTTTTGCTCAAGAGGTACTTCAATGCACTATGGTCCGAGTAGATTATCACCTTGGCACCCCATACATAAGCACGAAACTTGTCTAAGGCATACACAACCGCCAATAACTCTTTTTCTGTGGTAGTGTAATTCTGCTGAGCCTCAGAAAATGTTTTGCTTGCATAATAAATCACAACCGGCTTCTTATCAACCCTCTGTCCCAGCACTGCTCCCACCGCGAAGTCACTTGCATCACACATGATTTCGAATGGCTTCGTCCAATCAGGTGACTGCAAAATGGGAGCATCCGTAAGCTTAGCCTTTAATAGCTCAAATGCTTTTAGGCATGCTTCATCAAACACAAATTCAGCATCCTTAGCTAAAAGATTACACAACGGCTTTGAAATGGTGCTGAAATCCTTGATAAATCTTCTATAGAATCCCGCATGCCCCAAGAACGATCTCACTCCCTTGACGCTAGTTGGTGGTGGCAAAGATGAAATAAGCTGAATTTTTGCCTTGTCCACTTCCATACCTTTCTCAGAAACTACGTGGCCTAAGACAATACCCTCCTTGACCATGAAGTGGCTCTTCTCCCAGCTCAACACCAAATTCATTTTGGTGCATCTTTTCAAGACTTGCTCCAAATGGTACAAACAACCCTCAAATGTCTTATCAAAGATAGAGAAATCATCCATAAAAATCTCTAGCGAGCCTCCTACCATATCTGAGAATATCGCCATCATGCAACGTTGAAACGTGGCAGGAGCGTTACACAACCCAAATGGCATCCGTCTATAGGCGAATGTCCCGTAAGGGCACGTGAACGTGGTCTTTTCCTGGTCATCAGGGTGGATAGGAATCTGATTGTACCCTGAATATCCATCTAGAAAACAATAGTACTTCTGGCCTGCCAGCTTCTTAACTATCTGATCTATGAAAGGTAACGGGAAGTGATCCTTTGATGTGGCTGCATTCAACTTCCTATAGTCAATGCAGACCCTCCAACCTGTTACTGGTCTGGTTGCAATCTGCCCATCTTCGGTGTTTATCACTGTTACCCCCGACTTCTTGGGCACGGTCTGTGTAGGGCTGACCCACTGGCTATCAGAAATGGGGTAAATGATACCCGCATCTAACCACTTCAACACCTCCTTTTTTACCACTTCTCTCAAGTTTGGGTTGAGTCTCCGTTGTGCATCCCTTGATGGTTTACTATCAGCCTCCGTGATAATTCTGTGCATACAAATGGTAGGACTTATCCCTTTTAGATCAGAGATTGTCCAACCCATAGCTGCCTTATGCTTTCCCAAAACTTCAATCAGTGCCTCCTCTTCCTCTTTTGTCAAATCCGAAGCTATAATCACTGGCAAACTCTCTTGTGGCCCCAGAAATACATATTTGAGATGTGTGGGTAAGGCCTTGAGTTCCAGTGTAGGAGCCTGCTCCAAAGACGGTTTGTTTGACTCCGGGAGATTTTCTGGTAGCTTCTCAAACTTGATTGACCATGGAGGTTGCTTACTCGGCTTTGTTCCTCCAAACATCTCTTCTAAGCTCATCAACCAACCCCAATCAACCTTTTCATTCTCTTGGCATGACAATGCATATCCCAACTCATCCCTGCTAGTCATGAGTGATGTCTGTGATCCTGCTAACTCATCAAGATAATCTATAAAATAGCACTCTGAATCATCAGAAACATTAGAAACAGCATTGAAAACATTTAACTTCAACTTTCTATTCCCGAAGGCTAAGTCCAATGCACCTATCCTACAATTAATTTGGGCATTAACAGTGGCCAAAAATGGCCTACCCAAAATAATTGCGGGCTGGTTATCCCGACTTCTTTGATCTGAATCTAACACAAGAAAGTCCACCGGGTAATAGAAATCCTCAACTTTTACAATCACATCGGTTAACATGCCCCTTGGAATCTTAGTGGATCGATCAGCTAATTGTAACACCACATCTGTGGGTGTTAAGCTTCCTAAATCGTGCTGATCGAATAAGTTTCCAGGGAGTATGTTAACACTTGCTCCCAAATCTAGCAATGCTTTTTTAATTCTGATATCACCTATAGTAACAGAGATAAGAGGTGAACCTGGATCCTTAAGCTTGGGTGGCAATGAACTTGAAACTACTGCACTTACCTGCTCCGTGAGGTGAATTTGCTTTGGCAATACCGTAGGATACTTGCGCTTCTGAGTGCACAAATCTTTCAAGAACTTTGCATATGCCGGAATTTGCTGCAATGCTTTCACCAATGGAATGTTGATCCTCACCTGATTGAATGTGTCCCATAGATCCTCTATCTGTGGCCCTTTCTTCCCATACATCGGTCTATTCGGGTCCTCTAGAGCTGATGGATATGGAGGTGTCGGTTCAGGCTTTGGCTGCTCTTCTTTTTGCACCACAACCTCCTCAAACTGAACTTGCTTCTTCAACTTTACCTCCTTCTCAGATTCTGAATGTGGAACTTCCTTCCCATCATCTATAGTCTCCTCAACATCACTATCTTCATCTTCCACTTCCGGCATCACAACTTTGTTATCAACCTTCTTCCCACTTCGCAAGGTAGTAACTTTCTGCAACTCACTCACTTCGTTCAACTCTTCCACCTCATGTACTGATTGTTTTTCTTTGCCTTTTGAATGAGACGGATTGACTTGGGTATTGCTCGGTAATCTTCCTTCATCTCTTTTCGTAAGCTGATCTGCGATCTGCCCCATTTGCTTCTCTAGACTGGCCATTGACTTCGTCTGCACATAAGATTGTTGCTTTAGGTAATCCATAAGCTGATCCATCTTTGAATCCTTAGGAGCTTCATGAACAACTGGTTCCTTTTCTTCCTTAGTACCCGATGATGTACCACCATAAAAATTCCTACCCTGTGGGTACCGGCTCCCTTGATCAAATCTGGGTTTTGGATACTCCTCTGCTCTTTGATCATCTCTCCAACGAAAGTTAGGATGACGCCTCCATCCAGGATTATAAGTTTCTGAATGAGGGTCAAACCTATCTTGCCTTGGTCGAAAACCCGAGATCTCACTTGCTTGCTCGCCTTGCACATGATAGCAAAATTCTGAAGTGTGAGTATACTCCCCACAAGTGACACACATCACCGGTAATCGCTGTTCCATCTGCTCCTTCTTCATCAAAACATCCAACTTCTTGCTAAGAGCTTCCATATTCGTTGTGACGTCCCTTTTCCAAGCATTGTCAATTCCCAATACTTGAACTCCAATTGGCGTTTCAGACCCGGCTTGCACCTTTGACCCCTTAGCTAACTGTGCCAACAAATCCCATGCCTCATCATGCTCTTTGGCCAGAAATGTACCCCCCGAGGCTGCGGTAATCATATTTCTGCTCTCCTGGCTGATTCCATCGAAAAAGTTCTTCACCAACATCCACTTGGGTACCTCATGATGTGGACATGCCCGTAACATCTCATTCAGTCGCTCGAAAGCCTCATGAAATTGTTCCCCCGGCTTTTGTTTGAAACTGGTGATGCTATTCCTCTTTTCAGTGGTCTTACTAATCGAATAAAACTCGTTGAGGAAAGCCCTCTTCATCTCCTCCCAGTTACGAATACTGTTAGCTGGTAGAGACGTGAACCAGTGCTTTGCTTTGTCTTTAAGAGAGAACGGAACAATCGTAGTTTGAGAGTATCTACGGGGAGTCTTTGCACTCTGTTAGCTTTGCATATTGCTGAAAATTCTGCTAGGTGATCGTATGGTTCCTCGCTCTTTGTTCCATGAAAATGAGGAATGATGCTGAATAAGTGAGTCTTTATCTCCGGTTCATTCTCAATTTCAGGATACAGTATCGGTGACATATCAGGAACATCACCCGGTCGGTAGTGGGACTCCACAGTCCTCCTATCATCTGCCATGTTTACGATGGGTTCGGTGTCACTTTCAGGTTCCTCTGAATGTATGGATTGCTCTTCTGAATCAGATGTCTCCAGTGTGCTCGGATTACCACTGGTCTCACCACTAGGCCAATAACCTCTGTGTAGCTTCCTCAATGAGCGAGCAGTCCTTTCAATTTCTGTTTCGTATTGCAATGGAGAAGTTCGCCCTGAGTAACGAGTATGCATATACCTGAGATACACACACACACACGTGAAGATTCTGAACCTTGCTGTTCAGAATGTTAAAGAAAAATGAAAAATACTGAAAATTAAACTAAAATAAAACAAAATTAACTAACTACTATAAACAAGGATATTTACAGAAACAGTTAATCCAAACTACTCTAACAAGCGCTGCCATTCCCCGGCAACGGCGCCATTTTGATGGACCCAGTCGTATGAGTATCAAAAATATAACCCAAAAACACTATATAGATAGGGTAAGTGGGATCGAATCCACAGGGAATGATAGGTCGCTAAACTAGTTCAGAGACTGTTTGGATTAGAATTGAAATCATTTGTTTCGAACTAATTTCCTACTGTAAAACTACTATTGTTGCAATGTCACACACGAGAATTGAATTAAAGAAGTTCACTGGAAGAGAAAGAGGGTGTTTGCTCTCTCGTTATACACACTATGGCAATTCAGAATGTTAGGGATTCCATTCACATGAAGTGACATGAATTTACAGCTTATGTTCCAAAACAACGTATACCACTCTATTGACTGTCTTCCTCCCCTATAGAGAGTGGGCACAACCAATGACATGGATATCAACCATTTCAGATACACTTACTGTTTACTCACATTTATTCATACAAATATAATTCCTTTTACAGTTTCCCTATGAATGAATTGGTTTTCACGACAAATATTCTTAAGACGAAGTATGCACCGTCTATTAATTGTCTTCCCCATATTAATGAGCCGGCACAACTAATGATATTACTATACCCCGTTACATACAATACCCGTTGATTACAACCATTCATTCACAAATAAGATCCACAACCCCTTTAAGCGCAATTGGAAACTGAAATTAATTAAACCTTCATTCAAACCATAGTGTGCAAACTAAAGAACAAACACCACAAAATATTTAGCCAAGCATAGCTTGGGTTAACTTACTAACAATGTCAAACACAGGTGAAAACATTAAAACGACCGATAATGTGTAAATACAATCGATCGGATGCCAATGCTTGATCTTCGTTTGATTCCGATTGCTTTCCTCCTCTGATTTTTCTCCCAAAATCGCACCTTTGTGTGTGTGAAACTGCCCAAATGCGAACCCCCTTCAAAATGGTAACTGCCTCCCTCAAAAGCTGCAGGTTCCGCCACATTTCCGCACCAGCGTCGCCCCCAGCGTCTAGGACGCTGGCTGGGACGCTCAGATTCTGTTTCAGATAATTTTGGGCGTTTCCCTGGGCGTCTGGGACGCTGGCTAGGACGCCCTGCACGAAATTCCCCTTTCAAGCTGCCATTTCCTTTACTTTCTTGCCAAGCAACTGAAAACACAAAAAGCTACATTAGCAGTACCAATTATCTCATATTTACACACTAAAACACATCGAAAACACATAAAAAAAGAAGTGATTTATATCACTGATCAATCTCTAGAAAGGTTTACCAGGTGAAGAGGATCGTAAACTCTAAGAATAACTTTTTCTTCAAAGTCCTCCATGACCGCTTCTCCAGTCTCAGTCTCAGCATACCACCAATGCAGATTCTTCAAGACATTCTGTGGCATAGGCTTGAGAGGCACCTTCCTAAGACATCTTACTGGTTTGTAATGGATCCTCATCCAAGGTCGCCCAGTTAGAGGATCAATATGTGAAGGATCTTCTACTCTTTTTCCAACCCTTGGATTCAGTCGCTCAAACTTCCTTGATCTTCCCTCTTTTCTTATGATTCTTGCAATTACGTCTGCGTAGGGATCATTGACAATGTTAATCAGATCTTTCCATGCTAACGTTGTGATCTCGATCTTTGGCAGTGAATTGAAAGCTTTTAGAGTTCGCCTCAGATACTGGAGCCCGTTTTTTCTCTTAATTATAAATAGCTGCAGTTCTCGATCAAAGAACCAGCTTAATATGCGTGCAGACAACTTCCCAGTACCCGGCACCCTCATTTTCTTTTTAAGCTCTAACTCCTTCTTTTCAGCTCTGAACTATAACTTTCTTTTCTCTTCATTTGTTAGTTCTCTGGCTGGTTCCTCTACTGATGGCTCAACATTTAACGCAACATTCACTACTTCTACGTTAACAATATCATTCCCATCTATCACGTATGTATCAGTGATAGGGTTCTGCTGTACGACGATCTCATCAGCTTGATCATCGTCATCAGCACATACATCGTCATCTGATTGCCAGTCAACTATCTATTCAGGTACAAACTCACCCTCTTCTAGCTCTTCATCTTCACAATCATTACCTAAATCCATCGGATCATCATCAAGATCCATAAGAGCATCGATCATCTCACTAATCTCAAAATCTGTAGGCTTAGATGAACTCGCTTCTCCTACTTCTCCTCCTGCTAGACTAGGCTCCCCCTGAGATTGAGCAGTCTGAGCAGCAGAAAAATCTACTGGCTCATTCTGACTTTTAGGGCTGGGATCATTGCCTTGGTTGTCTTCATCATCGTCATCTCTCGGCCTTTGTACATTCTGATCACGGCACGACGTCTCCCCCTGAGCCTGTAAATTTTTCATTAACTACTCTATTAGGGAGCGCATCGCCCTTATCTCTGCGACCTGATCTGCTACAAATGATTTTAGCTCTGTGTTCTCAACCTGGACTTTCTCCACAATCTTTTTCAAATCGGCATTCTCCTTATCGAGATTTGCATTATGCGACTGAATTTCACCGATTGCCTTGGTTATGCTTAAGATATGGACATTCTGAAAGTCAACACGAGCTTTAAGCTGCAGAAATCGTTGATTGTCGGCATATGATGATGAGGTTGATGGAATTGACTGAATCGGAGTTGGAAGAATTGGTGATGGAATATATGGTTCATGTTGAGGTGGTGGTGGTGGAAAGGTGGTTTGAGGTTCTTGAGGTTGAGTGTTTTGAGTTTGCTGAGTTTCTGGTTGATCTGTTGATGCAGAAGATGATCCTTGCATGAATCGATGACGCTTGGCCCGTTGCCTCGTCACTAAAGGAGCAATCTCTTCTTCTTCAAAAATCTGATTCATCAGCCTCTCTTATTACTCGCCTCCTTGAAGCTTCTTCGTTAACTACCAACCTTGATCCATATGTTCCTATTTGAACATGAGGTTCAGTAGACACTGATTCTGGAGCTTCTACTTCAATTTCTTCCATTTCCTCTGATTCGGTTGAAGACGATGACTCATCAATACCAGTCTGCTCTGGCACATATTCGTCCACATCTCTCAACACATCTTCTTCTCCCTCAGGAGGCTCAAGTAATTCACCCAATAACGCTGCAACTATATCTTCATTAGCATGAGGACCTGCCTCCCAGATTTCATTAAGAGTTTGGCACAATTGTTCAGCTTCGCTTGGAACATTTGAAGGCCCTGCTTCTTGTATTTCTGGCTGCTGACTGGTAGAAGGCCTAGACGCCTGAGTTTGACTCGCAGAGGTTCTTTGTCTTCGCCTTTGTGCACGCGGTGGCTGTGGTTGTTGTTGTTGTTGTGGAGGCTGCCTGGCTCGAACTTCAACTTCCCCTGCCCAGTTGGCAATCTCTGGGGCTTCAAAATTCCTATCCAAGATGGCTCCAAACAACGGACGCTCAACTGGAACAGCCAATCTTCCTCTGTGCGAGGAACAATCAGCAAAGATCCTCTTATCCATTACAGCAACGCTTTGAATCTCATTCGACTGAGGCAGATTCGGCAAGAAATGCCTGATCAGCATCATTATGAATCGTGGATATAGCAGGAATTGTTGATTTTCTGGAGCGGTGATCTGATGAACAAATTCAGAGAAAAACATTTCCGAGAAACTGTATGGTCGATTATACACTATCGCGATAATCCCAGACTGGATCTTCGAGACCATATAGTCAAAACCGGCTTTCTTTGGTGCAAAGCAGACCATAAAAACATGAGCCAAAAACCTCCATTGGCCGATTAGCCCGCTCTTCATATAAGAAACCTTCGTCACATCCAGACTATAACCCATTCTCTGAAAGGCCGCTTGCCTAATACTCAGAGGAAAGTCGATAGGTCCAGACTCCTCTTCCTGCGAACCCAGCTGCAACACCTGACGCAGCATATCCGCCGAAAACACTAGCGGTTGTCCAGCGATTTGAGTTCTTAGCACTGTCGGGGTGACCGAGCAGTCTACCTGAAGATGATCATAAAATTGACGAACATATGGAATTACAATCTGAATATTATCGGATAAGGCAAAAGCTATCCTAGATTCAACAAGAAAATCCATCATTTGACGAAATCCCTGCGCTTCCGGGATATGATGATCATAGGGAATGACCATATTATGCTTCGGAACGAATGCACGAACAGCCATATCTGCACAGTAAATAAACTGTTAGAATTATTAAAAATCAATAAACTTGCCTAAATTCAACTTTGTTTTATTTTGAACTTGATTAAGTACAAAATCCAACACAAAAGAATTTTTACAAGTTTAATAAAATTTAAATTAAATAATTCCACTAAAATACAGATTCGAATGGATAGATTCGAGTAACACCCTTTTCGAGTTTGATGACAGATTCGAATGTCATGGTCTTCTCGAGTTTGTTAGTAGACTCGAGAAAGTCCATGAACAGATTCGAATACTCGTCGGCCTTCTTTTCAACAAAAAATCATGATTTTAACCATTTTGAACTTAGGAAATCACATAAATTAGTCCAACTAGGTTCTAATCACAGATATGTGCAATTAATTTGACTATTTATCTCAAACTTGGTAACTTTGTAAAACCCGATTTCGACCCTTAAACCTTCAAAAATCGATGATTTTGCCTAAAATGATGTATAAAACTACATGAATCTTGTACAATCCAGTTGTTTGTACCTAGAAGTATCTGTAGAATCGAACACTAAGGCAAGAGACTCGACAAATTGTTGTTTTTTGTGAAAGTCGGTAGATTCGAGGAACAGATTCGAGGTCGTCAAGATAGATTCGAGGAAGTATATTCGAAAACAGATAGGAGTTATGAGAAGAACTGTTACCTATTTATAACACCTACCTTCGAATCTATGGCCAGACTCGAATCTACTGACAAATTCGAAACTACTCAATTTCGAGTCTGTCCTAAACTCGAATAACACCAAAACACTTAGAAAAATTTCGAAAATTTTGAAATAACTTCAACTTTTTCAACCTTTTTCTACGGTATTGTAACAAGATAAACTATGCCAACTCTTTTACCCTAAGCACATGATTTTTCACGCAGTGTTTATTTTATCCAACTTTGAATGCACCCTCAGTAATTTTTGACCTTTTACCTAAGTAAAAATAAAAATAAAAATAAAAATAAAAATAAAAGTAAACTAAAATAAAATAAACTAAGATAAAATAAAATAAAATAAAATTTTGATTTAAAAATTGAACTTAAACTTAAGCTATACCTAAAATTTACAACCTAAGCTAAAAAATTTAAACAAAATCTTTTTGATGAGTATAGTCTAAGAAAGGTTCAATCAGATAGCGATGTCAAAAACTCACTTTCAGTACTTAAACTTTCACACTTAGGAATTTTTGATTCCTTTGATTATTTGTCGTGAAATACTCATTTAGTCAATTGTTGGTATTTTATCCCTTTTAACATTCTACATTTTGGAATATCCCTTGGCATTTTTATTTATCATGAAATTATCTTACGTGACTCAGACATAGACATACTTTTATGATCAAGGCATACAGACAAAGATTCTAACTTGTTGGTATTTGCAAACTTTCTTTAAAAGACAAACATCGGACACAGGTCTGTATTTTCATACAACAAAGTGTCTTAGTTTGACTTAAGGTTTATTTTTAAACTTAGCAAGACAGCGGTGACAGGTCTGTACCGACGTACAACAAAGCGACATATCTTGCTAACCGAATCTAAACAGAGGCAACAGGTCTGTACTTACGTACAACAGAGTTACATGTTTTCGACTCTCAATTTTATATGATTTTTCTATTCTTTCCATTTTCAGATGTATTTGATGTTGCTATACATCCCCAGAAAGTTTGCATACCTCATTTAGACTCAAAGTTTGTATGTCTTGTACATAAAAATTAAGACCGACTGGTCGTACATCTAAGTTAGTGACACACTTGACTTTTTCTTGAATATTTTATTTGCCTTGAGACTCCCTATATGTATTATGCCTACCAACACATCAAACTAAACTAAAGTATAACACTTAGAATTTAGTTGCATTATGTGTGAAAGCCTAAACACTTAGAGTTTGTAACGACTGTGCTAATTTTCGTCACTTTGAACCTATGCTTCTAAGACTTAACTCCTTTTCTGATATTATCTTTTTTTTGTATTTTTATGATTTTCTCTCTTTTTCTTTTGTTTTTCTTAAAGAAATAGCAATAAAATAAAATAACCTACTAACTTACTGAAAATAGAAAGTTACTAAAAATAGAAACTTACTAAAAATAGAAACTATCCTAAATTAGCAGACTTACTATAAAAAGAAAGAAATACTACTACTATAAAAGGAAATAAACTACTACTAAGGCCACATTACTCGGGGTTGCGCATTCCATTTAGTTGAATTAAATACTCAAACCGTGACTTATCAAATGCTTTGGTAAATAAATCAGCATTATTATCTTCTGTTGCCACTTTTACCAATTTGATTAAGTTCTTTTCAGCACAATCACGAATAAAATGATGCCTAATGTCTATGTGCTTTGTTTTGTTGTGTTTAACTGGATTATTAGTTATAGCAATTGTAGATTGATTGTCTATCCTAATTGGAGTTTGAGTATAAGCCAAACCGTAATCCCGCAATTGTTGTTGTATCCACAGAACCTGTGAGCAGCAACTACCAGCAGCAACATACTCGGCCTCGCACGTTGACACGGCTACCGATGTTTGTTTCTTGCATTGCCAGGATACCAATCTCCCTCCTAGGAACTGACAACCTCCAGTTGTTGATTTGCACGTCAAGCTGCATCCTCCGTAGTCAGAATCCGTGAACGCCTCCAACTCTAGATCTCCCTCCGCGTGATACCAAAGTCCCAGCTTCGGTTTCGACTTGAGGTATCGTAGAATCCGCTTCACAGCTTTCATATGCATGTCCTTCGGATTCGCTTGAAACCTAGCACAAATACACACAGCAAACATGATGTCAGGTCTTGAAGCAGTTAAATACATAAGTGATCCAATCATGGCCCGATATAAAGTCGGATCCACATCGGTATCACTTTCAGTACCCGGTCCTAGATTGTGATTCACTTGAATCGGCGTGCTGAAGTGGGCAGTCAATTTTGTTCCTTCCATCCCGAAACGTTCCAATATGTCATAGACATATTTCGTCTGATGGATAAACATCCCTTCCTTCTTCTGGTCAACTTGTAACCCCAAAAAGAAATTTAACTCTCCCATAGCACTCATCTCGAATTTCGACTTCATCACCTTCTCGAAATCTTTGCACATCTGTTCGTCTGATGATCCAAAAATGATATCATTGACGTACACTTGTACCAAGATAAAGTGTTCTTCCTTCCTCTTAACAAACAGAGTACTATCTATCCTACCCCTCTCAAACCCGTTCTCTAATAAATGATTGGATAGAGTCTCATACCATGCCCTAGGTGCCTGATGCAATTCATATAGAGCCTTATCTAAGCGATATACTCTATCAGGATATTTTGGATCTGTAAATCCGGGCGGTTGTTCTACATACACCAACTCCTTCACTTTCCCATACACGAAAGCACTCTTAACATCTAACTGATATACCTTAAAGCCCTTGAAGGAGGCAAAAGCTAAAAACAACCTAATGGCTTCTAGCCTTGCTACTGGTGCAAAAACCTCGTTGTAATCGATTCCCTCCTCCTGGTTGAAACCATTTACAACTAGCCTAGCCTTGTTGCGCGTGACTATACCCCGATCGTCCCTTTTGCACTTAAAAACCCATTTGGTTCATATGGCAACTTCCCCTCGAGGTAATGGAACTAACTCCCACACTTCTAGTTTCCTAAACTGCGAGAGTTCTTCCTGCATCGCTTCAACCCAGGAGTTATCCTTAAGTGCCATTTGCACATTCTTAGGCTCTACTTGCGATATGAAACATGAATAGAGACATGTGTGATATGCCTCGGAGTCATTTATCATCGACAACAACACAGTGTTGTTATTTAAACTACTCCTAGTCCTCACACCCTCGTTAGGATTTCCTATGATGCTTTCTAATGGATGGTTCTTGTTAATCCTTGAGGTCTCTATCTCATCAACCCTTAGATTATCTCCTAAGTTAGATCCTATTTCACCTAATGGGGGAACATGCTCAGCTTCTACATTTTCCTCCTCATGGACGTTTTCCTCAGAGTTGGAACTTGATGCTTGAGTCTGATTCTCAGTGGTAGGTGCTTCTGGATCAGCAACTTCTGGAGATCAATCTACTGTCGCAGTAGGCTCAGATGTGGACTCAAACATAGTCCTCGGAAAGGTATGGCCATCGTCATTCAGATGCAACGGTATGGCCATCCTATACTCCTTTTGTTGATTGGTCCGAAAAGGTCCATATGCAACAAATCGAATGTTGAGGTTATGGAATTCTGAGTCTTGGACTTGTGTGTCTTCTTATGTTGTTTGCCCTTCTTGCACGGTAGACACTTGTCCTCGAACTGAAAGCTCTTCATAGGCACACCTTGCACCAGTCCATTCTTCGTTATGTAGTTCATCTTCCTTAGGTGCAAGTGAGCCATGCGTCTGTGCCACAATACCGATTCCGTCTCCGAAGCTTTGGATAGTAAACAAATTGGCCCCATCGAAGTCTCTGGCTTGTTCATATCAAGCATGTACAAGTCGTTCTTCCTTGGCGCCCGCATCAATACCCATTCTTCAGGAATTTTGAATCCCGGCTTTAGCACTAACGCCTCAGTGTCCGTGAACAACACTGAGTTCTTCTTGTCACAGATTTGAGATACACTAATGAGATTGTGAACCAGTTTATCAACGTGATAAACCTGGTCCAAGCTGATCGTCCCATTAGTGACCACTCCGGTACCCGTGATGTTTCCTCCTTTGTTACCGGCGAATGATACAAACCCCCGATTCCCACCTTTGAAGTATGTAAGAAGACTTCGTTCCCCTGTCATGTGCCTGGAGCATCCACTGTCGACGAACCACTTGTTGTTTGGACCTGTGGTTATCTCCTGCACATGAAAGAAAATAGGTTAGTTATCACGGGGAACCCAAGCCATGACTGACTTGGTTATACCATTCTCGTCCACATATTTAAACTCTTTCAAATACCCATCTCGCCTTTCAGGTGACTTGGGTCGTTGAACAGGAGTTTGATGTGGTGCCGAGTGATTTAAATTCACTCTTTGCCTTTGAGTAGGCATTTGTTGTGGAGCTCTAGAATAATTCCTATTATATTGCATTTCAGACTGTGATCCTTGAGCTCTTACCAGTGCATACTGTCTAACTGGAGTATGAGACCTAACTGGAGTGTGTAACCTGCTAGGTGTTGTGCTCCTATAGACTTGTTGAGGTGCTGACCTAGGTTGATTAATGACACGATTCGGTGAATTTGTTCTAACCCCTTCCTTTGGTCCAACCTTTCACCGGTGTTTGTTTCACAACTGATTTTGGTGCGGCCTGCACAGGTTTCTCGGTACTTTGAGAACTACTGGTGCTCGCCACACTGGTTGAGGGCTTAACAGTTGTTGGGTTCACTGTCTTCGGTGTAACATCGGCTTTCCTAAGTGGATAGTGAGAAGCAACATGCCCCTTTTCATGACATCTGAAGCAAGACATCTTATCTATGGACTTTTTGTGTGTTCCCTTACACTTAGGTGTCTCACTAGTGTCTTGGTCCTTATGTACATCTATGGCGACTGGCTCATCGTCCTGATCAGCCCAATCAATTTTATGTTTTCCTGCAGGTGTTTCACTGGAGGAAGTCACAAATTTGACTTTGTTAACCTTGACGGTTGTGTCAGCCACCTTAGGTGTATTTTCTACTATAGGCTCAGATAAAGGTTCAGGTGTGTCCTCTAAGTCTACTGATTTATCAGTTTTCTCCTGAGGCTGAGGCACATAGTTTGCATTAAAAGGTGGAGGTATTTCATGAAATCCTAGACCTACGGGCTTTTTAGACTGTCTTTGGGCATCTAAAACTTTCCATAGGTTTAGGCTTGAATTCCTAAACTTCTCTAGCTTACTGTTTGCCTCTGCTACCTTTACCTTTGTTTCGGCTAGCTCAATGTCTTTGTCTTTAAGGTTTTTGGTCAAGGCCTCTACATGCTCATACATAAGCTCTATCCTAACACACTGCTCACTCAGTTTGTCTTTTAGAACTATTACGTCTTGAGCATCAGCCTTAAGCTTTTCTTTAAGATCTTGCTTGATATCGTTTAGGCTAGCGTTTTCAAATTTTAAATTCTCATTTTGAGCAGTTATGGTTTTATGTGATTCTAAGACTAGATTTAACCTATCGTTAGAATTAACACACAACGCACATAATTCACGAAAAAGAGAGTAAGTCAGACTAACCTTTGAGTTATCAGATTCCACATTGGCCATCTGAGCAGCAAACTCCAGAACTGTCTGATCATTCGTCTTTTCTACCCACATCGGACTGTTTTCCCTTGTGGTCTGCTCTTCTCCTTCGCACCCAGTCTCCGTAACTTCAGCCATAAAAGCCCGAGCATTTGACTCTGGATGTGAGCTCCAGTCATAAGTACCATCTAGCTGTCTGTCTGAAGTGACATTGGATAGTAGACCAGCTAGATTGGCTTGACCAGATGATGAACTTGGAAGGTATCGTTGTTGAGACTGATTCTGAAACTTTCCCTGATGCTGACTCTGCCCTTGGTACGTTTCGACCTTCGGTCTCTGGCATTCTCTGGCGAAGTGTCCCAGACCTTGACAGTTGTAGCACTTTACCTTGGACTTATCAAATCCAATCCCCTTGTTGTTCATTGTCAAATTCCTTCCAGTTCTCTTGATGAATCTCTTTACCCGTTGGGTTACCATGGCCAGTTGCCATTTAAGATCCATTTCCTCAAGATCATCAGGATCGACCTGATCATAGTCCTCATCCCAGAGAGCAGGATCGTTAATCTTCCCCTGAACACAATTCCCGTACGCGGCCACAAAAGAAGCAAGCAGATTCAAATGTTCTTCCGCTGATTTTGCGCTCATGGGCATCTTCGAATAACTCTGAGATGTCGATGGCTGTTGTACTTGAGGCTGCGGTTCTTCCGATCTTCCTAATCCTAAGAACGCGCGATTCAATGTGTCATCAGTCTCTGCTGGTGACGACGTTTCTCCGGTGAAAAACGCTGTAGCAGTCTTCAGATCGGCAGTCGCTGAAGGTTTTGTTGACTTTCCAAAATACATTGCTGGATTCTGGACTTGTTCGTAATCAGTTTCGGCCTTCAGTAGCTCGAAGTGATATGCCCGCAACGTTCCCACAATATCATCCAGAGATTGAGTATAATACTTGTCTTCATTCAGCTTGATCATTGCCACATACATAGCCCATTTGGATGGTAAGGCATCAAGAAGCTTGTTGTTCTTGTCGGTGTCAGTATACTCAATCCCGTGACTTTCAAGTTCCGTCAACAGATGATAGAACCGGGTGATGATATCATCCAGCTGTTCATCCTTTAACGCCTTGAAAATCGCAAACTGTTGTTTCAACAGTTCTGTACGCTTTCTACGAACCCTAGGATTACCCTCACACCTTTTCTCTAGAGACTCCCAAAGTTCCTTCGACGTCTTTTGAGTCCTAAATGTGTGCAGTACATCCTGAGGCAAAGCCATTCGGATTATCGAGAAAGCTTTGTTTTCGGCTTCATACAATTTCTTATCATCCTCCTTCATCATTTGGTATGATAAGACTTTCTGACGGCCTTCAACTTCAGAAACTGGTGGAATATATCATTCGTCGATACACACCCACATGCGCATATCATTAAAACGCACGAAATCGGTAAACCGATCTTTCCACCAGTAATAATCCTCGATTTTCATCAGCTTAGGCTGAGCGTTTGCCTTCCCGACCTCGTGGTCCATTTCTAGGAATTTTTGAAGATTTGACATCTTTTCGAAAGTAATGGAATTTAACTTAATTAATTTAATTCGAAACTAATGTGAATTAATTCGTTCGAATCTAGGTAGATTCGAATGTAATCGGATTCCAATTTATTTGGGATTAAATTCGATTAAGTGTTATAATTCAATTAAACTCGAAATTATGTCAGATTCGAAAAGTCCTCAGATTCGAAGGTCAGGCAAACTCGAAATTACAGCAGATTCGAAATCCTATTCGAAACTAAACTAAACTCGAATTAAACTCGAAATTAGACTCGAGACCCTATTCGAATGTAGCACAAACTTGAAATAGATTCGAAACCCTCTGAATCAGACTCGAAAGGAGCGGATTTTGGTTAGACTCGAAACTAAGTGTAACCCTAATTACCCCTAATAGATTCGAGCGCCGCAAACTCGAAAAATGGCTAACACTTTGATTTTTTTAACGTTTTGCAGATTAAATCAATATTTTTGCAATGAAAAATATTGATTTCGATCAAAAACGTGAAAAACCACAAAGTGTTTCCCGGATTACTATTTGCTAAGCTCGACGAACACGAAAAAATACGATTTTGAGAGTAAAACCGTCCAAAAGCGTCAAGAAACCTAGAATGTATCTGGATGAACACGAAGAACACCAAGAACACTCCGTAGGCTCTGATACCACTTGTAAGGTCTATGACTACGAGATCTATCTAGACGCGGAACCGTCAACGAGTGCGGAATCCTCGTTAACGGGTAGACGGAAACAACTCTCACCAAGAAACACAGAGACTATCAAAAGCTGAACGAACGACACACGAACGATCCTACGAACTGATTCTCTCCGAAACGGCACTAACACTGATGATAAACTCGAGATCACCTTTTGCTTAATCACTCTCGAATTCTGCAAAAAGTCTCATAATATTTCGAGTCTATCCCTAATTATAGAGGCTAAGTCGAGTCTGTTATGGGCCAAACTCGAATCTGGCCCAAGGCCCATTCGAGTTTGCCCTCACTAACACTCTCGAATCTGCCTTCATTCGAATCTAGTCCCACATTCGAATCTATCACAGATTCGAATGTCAACTCTTATATAATTCGAATCTAGTATTTCACATACTTAACTTAGTATTGAAACTTATGTTTTTACCTTATGATTGATTTTATCTTTGATCTTTATGTTTGAACTTCTTGTAATACGTTACATCAAGTTCAAACACACAAGCAATAATAACTATCAACCATATATAAACATATATAACAAACACTTGCTAGAATCACAATGTAGGATCACTTAGACTGCTATCGTCACACAGGATGTACCAACACTTTTTGTAAAGGCACTCCACTATTTCTACACCCAATGAGGAAGCTTCACTAAGATTCACTGAGGGAGTATATAAAGAAGCTTCTAAGGAATGAGAGATAACCAAGAGAGACATCCACTAGCTCATAACGTGCAAAAAGAATTGTGTTTTCATGCATGCAAGTTCTGCTTTTAAATTGTGAATAGAATAGCAAGAGTGTGCCTAAGTTGTTCTTATTCAAAGTTGTTTGTCTGTGTCTTGTAAAACAGTGAGTGCATCTTAGTGAGTATATTCATTGTAACTAGTCTGAGTGAGTCTTATATTAGTTGTTCATCTGTTGTTTCTATCATCTCTATTTGAACCATTCTGCAGTTCATACCTGTTTGTAATTAACACTTGTTAATATATACATACAAACTTTTAGAAAAAGTGTGTTGAAATTTAGTTAGCTGTATTCACCGCTCCCTCTACAGCTTAGTGGATTATACTTGGGAAAGCTGTTGGGACCTACAATTGGTATCAGAGCAGCTTAGAGTGTGTGTTAACTCTAGAACTCTCTCATCTTACCATTTCCCACCATGGACAATAGTGCTGCAAACTCATCTTCTTATAATGACAATGGATCTATGGCAAAACCCTCAAATTTCAATCATCAGAACTTCTCTGGTTGGAAGTGCAGAATGATGCTCTACTTAGAGAATCTGGATGTGCAACTACTAGAGATAGTGATGGAAGGTTCATATGTTCCTACATCTATCACTACTATCACTCCTGTTGCTGAAGGTGCTGCTCCTGAGGTCAGGACCATTGAGAAAGCCAAAGCTCAATGTACTGATGAAGACAAAAGACTGGTGGCCCTTGATGCAAAAGCCAGGAACAACGTTGTCATTATTCTACCTGATGATGTGTTCAAATAGGTTGAGAAAATGAAAACTGCCAAAGAAATGTGGGAGACTTTGTGTACTATCTATGATGGCCCCACTATTACATTGGATAACAGGATAAACAATCTTGTTAGACAATATGAACTATTCTTTGCAAAGCCCAAGGAGAGTCTCACTGAAACCTACACCAGGTTCACAACCTTAATTAATGATCTCAAAGCTGTTGGGATCACTAAGGACAACTTAACCCTGGTGAACAAAATTTTGGACATCTTGCCTGAGGAATGGAACTACTTCTCTACTATCCTTAGAAACGCAAGCACTATCAAAGGTATGGATCTAGTTAATCTCTATAGATCCTTACTAAATGATGAACAATCAAGGCAACAAAAGAGAAATGCCTTGGAAATGTCCAAGAGAGGTGCTACCTTAGTAGCCAGTGTAAGACAACTTGTAAATTAGATAAGCGATGTGTTCACTCAAGCTGATCAACAGGCTGATGATGAATTGGAGGTGATGTCAAAAGAAGATGATGACTGTGAAGACCTTACTGAACTTGATGATCAGCAAATGATTGCTATGCTTGTCAGAAAATTGTATAAGAAAAGGTTTGGAGGAAAAATTGTAAAGAGGAACTGAGGTGCTATAAAAAAGAAGGCATTTGATAAATCCAAGGCTGAGTGCTTTAAATGTGGCAAAACTGGTCACATAGCTGCTAACTGTGTGTCTAAAGCTGTTGGCTCATTTTCCAAACCTTATAAGACAAACAAGGATGATGGCTACAGGGTTAAGTACCTTATGGCCGTGGCCAAGTTGAAAAAGTTAGAAGACTCAGTGGCTTCTAATAAACAAAAGGGACTGATGGTTGAAACCTGTGATTGGGAAGACTCTGACTCATCATCTGATGAAGAAGAAAATAACTATTTGGTAGCTAACACTGATGTTCCCTCAACAAGTAACTTCAAACATGATCTAGCAGAAGCTGAAGCTCTCAGCTCCTTGGAGAACTGCAATCCCACAATGATGTATAAGGAACAAAACTTTAAAGATTACAGTTCTGATGAAAAAGATAAAATGTTTGAATACTTACTTGTGGATTTGAAAGCTGCTATTGAGAAGCATGATGCTTTAAAGTCTGAAATCTCAAGGTTAAAAACTGAGCTTGAAATAAAATCTAATGAACTTGACAGCTTTCTTAGTTGAAAACTGGACTTGATGAAGTAAAACACATCAACACAATTTTATTAGAAGAAAAGAGAGAAACAGACTTAAAGCACTCAAAGCTTCAAAAGATTGTTGACTCCCGGTGTCATTCTTCCAAAAGAGTCAGTCAATGTATCAATGAGCAAATCCCTGCTCAAATCCAAGCTTATCTTGGAGGAGATCTTGATACAGCAGCTTCAATTGTTTAAATCAAGAATCTGGAAACAGATCTGACTTCTCTTGGTGAACTTCCAAATACATTTATTCAAAATGTAAATGGAAAATTGATTTCAACAAACAGGTTTGTCAGGCCTCAGAACACTGACAGTTCATGTGAGAAGGTTGCAAAAACTGGTGATGGAATGTGTTCTCCATCAAACCAACCTGCTAAGTGCTCAACTAGCTCAGATAAACAACAAAATGAAAAACAAGTTAAAACTGTAGCATTGGCCACTAATCCTGTCGACAAGACAGAATCTGATGTCAAAGCTAGTGGTAAGGAACATATCCCTCCATTCAATGCTAAATTCTTTGAAAAGAAACTTTCAAAAGGAAAGCAACTTGAATCCAATAGGCGTAAGTCTCATGTTGGAAGCAAATCTGTTGTGATTTCAAATAAGTCTTTAAATCATAGTGGAAAATTGGTTATAATTGAAGAAAACACTTTGTTAAAACCAAGCATGATGATCATACTACTACAGGTAGGCAAAGATCATCACAACTTAGTAGAGGCAAAGGCAAAGTCATTGCTCAACCTGAGAAAACTGGAATTAAGTTTTCCAAACCTGTGGAAGGACAGAAAATAGTTAAATTACCTGTATTTTATCTTTGTCCTCCTAAAAAGAGGAAAGAGGATACAGGCAAAGCTGTTGTTGTTGTACCTTACATTCAATCTGTTGGCAGTACTAAAACAAGTGAAATATTTGTAAAACCTGTTGACAAGCCCAACAGAGAGAGATAAACCAGAATGTGTTTTTGGGAGTTCTTCTTTCAAAAGGTTCAGAAAGAGAAATTGTTATAAATGTGGAAAGAAAACTCATATGGCCAAAGACTGTCCTGAAATTGAGGACGTAAGGCTTGCTGACACTGTTGGTTCCAACATAGCAAAATCAAGCAATGTTGGAAGCAACCTTGTCATTGAGGAGAGTATCTCAGTAGATACAATCCAAATTGGGAATATAAGTCTTGATCTAAGTGGTCCATCAACAAATGTTGATAAAGAAGGAGAACTCATCCTTATGATGAGTTCCCTAAGAACTAATATTTCCTCATATCACTCTGCAGGTTAAACAACCAAGCCATGTTTGGTACTTGGACAATGGCTGCTCTGGCCACATGACAGGCTGTAATGACTTGCTGAGTGATCTCAAGCCTGAAAAAGGCCCAAAGGTCACTTTTAGTGACAATGCCCAGGGATCCACAAAAGGATATGGAACCCTTCATGCAGGTGCTGCAACGTTCAATAGAGTAACCTATGTGTCTGGGCTGAAACATAACCTTGTCAGCATAAGTCAACTGTGTGATGCTGGCTAAAAGGTTAACTTTGATGAGCACCTAGGGTACATACTAGAATCCCAACGAAAATTTGTGCTATGTGCACAAAGAAAGAAAGGGGTTTATGTTGTAGACATGAAATCTGCTGACCAAACAACTGAAACCTGTTTTGTCTCAAGAAGCGATGCAGACCTCAACTAGTTATGGCACAAAAGGCTATCACACCTGAACTTCAAGATTATTAACAAACTCTGTAAGAAAGGGTTAGTAACAGGTTTGCCTTCTATAACTTTTGTTAAGGGTAAACTCGGCACAGCTTGTGAGAAGGGCAAGCAAAGAAAAACGTCTTTTAAATCCAAGCATAATTTTTCTATTGATACACCTCTCTTCTTAATCCACATGGACTTGTTTGGACCTGTTAATGTCTTAAGTTTAGGAAGTAGAAGATACACCTTAGTAATGGTTGATGAGTTCTCCAGGTTTACATGGGTGATCTTCCTAAAGACCAAAGGAGAGGCAGCCAGAGAAATTATTGGATTTATCAAGAATATGGAAGTTCTGAACTCTGTCCAAGTTAAGCAGCTTAGAAGTGATCATGGTAACAGTACTCTTGAGGACTTCTGTGAGAAAGAGAAATATCTCAAACCTTTTCAGCTGTGAGAACTCCACAACAAAATGAAGTTGCTAAAAGCAGAAACAGAACCCTCATAGAAGCTGCTAGAACTATGCTCTATGCATCAGGTTTACCTTCATCATTTTGGGCTGAAGCTGTCAACACTGCCTGCTTCACTCAAAATTGATGCTTAGTGGTAAAAAGGTTCGATAAGACACCTTATGAATTACTCAAAGGGAGAAAGCCAAATATAAGCTATTTCCATGTGTTTGGATGCCCTTGTTTCATTCTGAATCAAAGCGATCAGCTGGCCAAATTTGAACCCAAAGCTGATAAAGGAGTGTTTGTTGGATAGTCAGCAATTTCCAAAGTCTACAGAGTATACAACTCCAAAAGAAAGGTGATAGATGAATCTATCAATGTCACCTTTGAAAGGTCTACAAAACCTTCAACCAAAGCTGTTCCAGAATCAGTTTCAGGAGACTTCAACTTTGATGATCTTATGCATTCCAATGTTGAAGAAAAGACTCAAAAGCTTCCACATCACCCAGACTAGAACCTGTTAACCACAATGGACATGATGATGATTATATGGTTACACCCTGTGTGAATAAGTGTACTGATATAGTTAGTGTACCATGTCCAGAAACAATCAATGCTGATTTTCCTGAATACTCTCCTGATGTGTTCAACAACAATGGTTCATCCTCAAGAAGTGAACATGCTCAAGATGTCAGTGTGTTTGAAAATTTTGAGAGCTGTTCTACAAGACCTGGTGAGAATGAAACTGATACAGAGGAATCTTCATAGAAACATGATCCTAAGTGGATTAGGTGTCACCCAATTGATCAAATCATTGGTGATATTAACAAAGGTGTGCAGACAAGAAGGGACAGTCTTGGAAACTTGTGTATGTTTTTAAGTTTTGTGTCTTTAATGGAGCCAAAGAAAGTAGATGATGCACTAAAAGATGCCAATTGGATCACTGCCATGCAAGAGGAACTCAATCAATTTGAGAGAAACAAAGTATGGCAGCTGGTCCCTATGCCTAAAGGAAAAAACAATAATTGGCACCAAATAGGTTTTCAGAAACAAAATGGATGAGCAAGGTCATGTAATTAAAAATAAGGCAAGACTTGTTGCTCAATGGTATAGACAAGAAGAAGGTATTGATTATGATGAAACATTTGCTTAAGTGGCCAGGCTAGAGGCAATTCGTTTGTTTCTAGTTTATGCCGCTCACAAGAGCATGAAGGTATTTCAAATGGATGTAAAGAGTGCATTATTGAATGGTAAGCTGCAAGAAGAGGTATATGTCAAGCAGCCACCAGGTTTTGAAAATGAAAATCATCCAGGCTTTGTCTATAAGTTGGACGAAGCACTCTATGGCCTGAAACAAGCCCCAAGAGCATGGTATGACACTCTTACTGATTTCCTTATGAGCAATGGATATTCCAGAGGTAAAGTGGATACTACATTGTTCATAAAGAAAGTGAAAACTGATATTATGCTTGTTCAAATATATGTGGATGATATTATATTTGGTTCTACTAATGAACAGTTATGCAAGAATTTTTCATAGCTCATGAAATCTAAGAATGAAATGAGCATGATGGGTGAACTTACTTTCTTTTAGGATTACAGGTTAAACAAACCTCAAATGGAATTTTCATAAATCAAAGAAAGTACACATCAGATGTATTGAAAAAGTTTAAATTTGATCAATGTTCTCCCTTCAAAACCCCAATGGCAACCAATATAAATTTGGATGCTGATACCTGTGGCAAAGTTGTTTCGGTAACAACTTACAGATGTATAATTAGGAGCTTGCTGTACTTAACTGCTAGTAGACCAGATATAATGTTTGCCACCTGTCTATGTTCTAGGTTTCAAGCTAATCCAAAAGAATCCCATCTAGCTGCTATAAAAAGATACTTCAGATACCTAAAGGGTACACCAGGTTTGGGTCTTTGGTATCCTAAAGACTCTAGCCTTAATCTAATTGGGTATTCTGTAACAACCTAGCTTTTAACCCAACTTTGATTTCAGTATTGGATTCAATAATGTAAGTTACTTACATTATTTGTTTTGTAATTTAATGAAGGAATAAAATTATTTAATTAAGTTATATATTTGTTATAAATTATTAGATGATCAAATTTAAAAGAGAGGTAATATATACAAAAGTGGAGGGGTTAAAGTTGCCAAATTACAGAAGTTGGAAAATAAAAGACCCAAAGTCTTTTATTTCCTTCATTTATCACCATTAAAAAGAATTCAATTTCTCTCTCTCTCTACAAACTTACGGCAACATCTTCTTCTTCAACAAGATTTCATTAATTCATGCAATAGATTCGTATTAAAGCCAAGGAAGTAACAAATAATCATCACATATCAATAATCTATAAGAGTTGAAGGTAATATCTACTTAAAATTTCAAATTTTATAAGGGTTAGTGTTCGGTTTTGAGAAAAACCGAATTTAAGATTTGAAGCTCAAATGTGGTTGCATGTTAAATATATTCATGGATTAGTGTGAATCGAGTATCATTGGAGCAGTATACCAAATTTCAGCCTCTAATTCGAACTAAAAAAATGATTTTTTATGAAATTTCTATGTGTTTTTGTGTGTGTGTAAGGGTGTTCGATGGACTGTTAAAAATAATCAAAAAAGAGGCTAATTTGGTATGTTTTATGTTTGTTTTTATGTTAAAAGTGTTATAAGAATACACTTAAACTGATATTTATAATTTTCAGTCACAAAATATGAGTAAAAGTGTTAAAATGAAATCTGGAAAATGACTAAGTGCTGGGACCCGAATTCGGATGAGGCACCACCTCGGATGCCAAATTTCGGATTGAGGGTTGATCCGAACTCGGATTGGGTAATCAAAATTCGAATGGCCTGGTTCGGATGGCCCATTCCGGATGCCCAATTCGGATAGTCCGATTTCAGATGCTTTAAAATAACAAAATTAAGTCTTACTATTTTAAGTAGGGGTGTAAGATGATTATGTTTGTTAAAGTACAATGTTTATGAGATGTTCTAATATATATATACACACACACACACACACATATCTTTATGAGACTTCAAATGAATAAAGAAAGTGTAAAATGGCTTAATATGAATTAATGAGTTATCAGAATCAGATCCATTAAAGCTTAAAAGCTAATGCTCTTATTATGATAAAATTCTAGACAGGTTCAGATAAATTCTGAACAAAGTATTAAAGCTTAGAGTTATTGAAAGTGGGTCAAAGATTTGTAAAGTAAAGCCAGAGTCCAGAAAGACAAAGATTAAAGATTTAAATCCTGAGATAACTCAGGTGGTGGAGAAATCTACTTGATAAGAGAACAACTCAGACCAAATACAGTAAACCAGTGAGTTATAGATTTTCAGTTTTACGTGCTAGATTCTGGTTAAGACATATTGTTGATGATAGTTTATCTTGGCATTCATTTACGCTCAGCTGGATTGTGACTTGTGCTCACCATGGTTCGGTGATGCCATGTGGATCATGATGGCTATTTGATTTATCATTTTGCGTACATTGTACTTACAGTTCATTTAAGATATTGTTATAAGTTGATATTGCTATCATGACCTTGATTATTTATGCTTCCATCATTGCTCGCATCTTTGATGTATTGATTCAGCTTTGCATGATTAGCCTTGTCGGTCTATTATTCTAGACCTTGCTATGTCACCAGATCTATTGAACTTGGTATTGATTATTCTGATGCTCCCCCCACGATGATTGCTGGTAGCTAGCCCAGTATAAGTGGATAGCTTCCACTAAAAGCATGAGCGTGGCTTGGACATCATCCAATTCTGATTTACTATGTCTCAATCATGAGTGGCTGTAGCGGCAGTCAAGACATATCACGCAAGACCCCATGATCCACTTGTTGAAATGCATGTAATATGATAATCTATATTCTCACTAAGCATTGCTTATAGTTGTTGTTAAAACTTTTTACAGGAAAAGATAAAGGGAAAGCTCCTGCCGGACCTAGTTCTTAGGTCATCCAAGAATCAAGTTGAAGTTTTCATAGACCACGACTCAACGAACTTTTGGTACAGATTGGCAGATGATAATTGTGGTGGTCTGGGTAGATTTGATTTGATCGCATGATGAAATGAATTAGACTAGTTTGTACCCTTTATAAGTTTAATCTGATAAAATTGTAACTCGTACTAAAATTGTATTAAACTTATCCTAATGTTTGTACCTGTAATTTATAATTCCGCAACTTAATTACTCTATCTTAGTTACGATTGATATTGTATTGCAATTTGTGGGACCTAGACAATGAGGACTGCCCCGTAAGGGGAGGTCTTCACATATTCAGATTCTGATTTTGCAGGTTGCAGGCTAGATAGAAAGAGCACAACAGGTGGATGTCAACTCCTTGGTGGAAAGTTGATCAGTTGGTGCAGCAAGAAGCAGAATTATGTCTCTACTTTTACTGCTCAAGCTGAATATATTGCTGCTGGAAGCTGCTGTGGGCAAATTCTATGGATGCAGCATCAGCTTGAAGATTATGGCCTTGTATATAGGAAAATTCCTATTCTGTGTGACAATACAAGTGCCATAGCTATATCCAACAATCTTGTCTTCCGTTCCAGAATAAAGCATATTAATGTTAGACATCACTTCATAAGAGATCCTATCCAAAGAGGTAATGTGGAGATAACTTTTGTTCCCACAGAAGAACAGTTTGCAGACATTTTCACCAAACCTCTTGATGAAAATAGGTTCAATTCCCTTGTATGCAAGTTGGGAATGTTAAATAAAAGTGACTAAGTGTCATTAATGTTCTAACACTACTTAATCAAACCTGATAAAATCTTCCAAAACAGCTTTGACAGATAATATTTTATCTGCTTTGTACTTAGCCAGATTATTAAGGTTTGAACAGGTTTGACAAGTAACAGGGTTTGACAAAATAAGTTTTTCTCTCAAACCTGTTTATTTGTTTAAACCTGAAACCTGCTCACTCTGTATTATGTCATACAAGGCTAAGCCTTGTAAATCTGTTCAGCTATTGAACAGGTTTCACCATGAAACCTGTTCTCATACAGCTGCACAGGTTTCACAGACAGGTTACAGAATGATCAGTGTTTGATGAAACTTTCTCATCACAGGTTTGAACAACAGCTTTGAACATCAGCTTTTAATTAACATTACTTCACATTTAAGTTACTTAAATTATGTATTTATTTATCTTAATTACCTGGGGATAATATGTGTTACGTGTGTTAGTGGAGAAAAAGGTCAAGTTGGTCTGATAAACGTGCTGACGTGGTAAATCGTTCCGTTTTCCGTTAGTCTTCACATTTCAAATCAACCGCCCAAACTTTCTCTCTCCCAATCTCTCACATTCAAATCCTATAAATACCCAAATCACTGTTTCATCTTCTTCTTCCTTATTGCTTCCATAAACCCTCTGCAAAATCCTAAAAGACTTAGTGTCCAAAAATCTTGCATCCTCTCCTACTCTAAAAAAATGGCCTCCCAGAACAACCCCATTGTTCCTGCATTCCTAGGTGACGATGTTGTCAAGCATCCATCGGTCACCACCATGTTAACCATCAAACCCACCAACTACGTTGCAAACTTAACCATTCCCAAAAACTACATTGGGAAAGGCTATGAACAAATGGTGGAGTTCCAGAAAGCCCATCCCATTAACTATGATATGACAGCCACTCCTGGTTTCATGTTCGAGGAGATGGTGTATGAGTTTTGGTACACCTTCTCCTACGACCCTACTACCAAAACCATAAGGGGAACAATTCTCAACACCTCAAAAACTGTTGAGATCACTGCAGCTCTCCTTCAGGAAGTACTTTATCTTTCTGTTGTTGAAAAGTATGACAAACCACAACCGTAGAATGATCAAATGGGCAATCTTTTATGATGTTGTGGTGTGTCAGAACCAAGAGTGGGTGTAACATTATTCAGGAAGGAGCTTGCACCAACTTATAGCTTTCTCTTCGCCTCTGTGGTGATGACCCTAAGCTGCAAAGTTGGTTCTTTCGATCAGCTTAGCAGGGATGAAGTTCAAGTAGCCCTACAGTTTGTAGATGGGACCACCCTCAATATGGCCAAATGGATATTCTCAAATCTGAGGACCTTTGTGGAGCAAGAACAACGTCCCCCTACTGTTAGATACCCCAAATTTCTAAGTCTAATCTTCAAACATGTCTGTGGTGAGCAACTCTACAACCTTACTTGACAACTATGGTGTTTCCAGTCATTGGAAATAGGGTATTTTACACTCCCGTTCCTGCTGATGAACCTCCTCTTGCAACACTAATGAGGAGGCTTCTTGGTTTGGTGGAAGTACCTTCTACCGTGAATCCAACTCCTGCTCTCGCTCGAAAATCCAAATCACGGACTAAAAAAGCAAAATGTGCCTTAAAGTCTAGTGAAGCTGGGTCTGTCACCAAGAAGGCTAAAATAGCAAAGTCTGCACCCTCAGCCTCAGTGACTTAGGGGGAGCAGGCTGGTCACCCTGGTTCATCTGTTGAACCTTAAGCCTTTGTGGCTAGTGCCTCTGTGGCCACTGAGACTATGGAACAAGTTCAACCACCTGTTTCTAGCCCAGTCTCCTCACCAGTCCAAACAGAACAGCCTACCACTTCTCAATCCCCCACTCTATTTATTCCAAGCTTAGAATGAAATCTCTAGCCAGGAAGAAAACTACCCAAGTACCCACTGAACAAAGCCCCTCTGACCCCTCTCAACAGGAGTCAGTTGAAAAAGAGGCAAACCCTGCTGCATTTTCCTCTCCTACATTAGGAGAAGGAACAGCCTCTATGGAGCATGCCTCACTCCAGCCTGAGTCTACCCAGGGTCAACCTGAACCCTCTGGTTCCTTCCAATAGGAACCAGTTATACAAAAGGAGTCAACCACATATTATCCCAGCCTCTCAACAGGCTGAGGATATTGAAGACATAAGCACTCTCCACTCCATACTGAGTCCACACAGTCCCCCTCTCATATTTTGCCTTCACACCATGAGTCTGCACAAGGCGCCGAACCTGTTGGTACAAGCCAACCAGCAGATTAGCCTTCCACTTCTGCTCCTCATGATGCAGTTGTTCCATCCCCAACAGCTGCTGAAGAACCAATCTCCCAAGCTAATGAGCCTAAGGGTATAGAACACCCCTTTGGTGAAGCTGCTCCCCAAGTGCAAATTCCATCATCAGCATTCACCACTGATGATGTTGAAATGCACATCTCCTCTCCCCTTGAAGAGGTGCCTTAAAACCAAGGCACTACTGAGGGAACCACCCATGGTCTTGATGAAGGTGTCATAATACTAGTGACATCTGAAAGGCAAACATCCCCCATAGCCTCACCTCATGAAGAAGATTTAGCCACTGCTGAAGGTATTCTTGACCCATCCAAACTGGGTCACTTGACTTATGCCCAGGCCATGGAACTTCTTTCCAATGTGCCCCTGCCATCACACAATGATCCTCACACTCCTCAATCCTCACCATCACACTCATCCACATCCACACAATCAAAACAATCCACCCATACTCCTCCATCACCCAAAGATCTTTCTTTGAAGGAATAACTTTCTGTCCTGTCCAATAAAGTTAACTCTTTGGAAACCTCTATGACTACTCTTCCCTCTACAATAGCAGACTCCGTGTCTGCACAGCTTAAAGGATTTCTTGATTCGTTCAAGTCATCCTTTCCAACCCCTGCTCCCCATCTTGATTATTCCTCTCAGCTGCTTGCACTCATTGCACAGCTGCAACAGCTCTCATCCTCACTTTCCACTCTTCTATCTCACCAACAGGACTCTGTGTCCAACCTGACAGTTGTTTCCTAACAACTGTCAAGTATTGCTGAAAACTGTTCTACAACACTGCCCTCCACCTTAGAATCTTTAAATACCTTAGTGGTATCCCTGTCAAACTCTATGGCAACAGGCTTTGATGATATGCAAGAATCCATTGAACTAAATCTTGCACAGCTTCAAAGTTTTATGTTCACTAACACAAACAGGGCTTCCATCTCTCAGCTTTCACCCTTTACCAACTCCCATTCTTCTTCCCTTGAAAACTGTATTTCCTAGTTAGCAGAGGTAAAGGACAACCTGGCTTACTTAGTGCAAAGCTTGGTTGGTCCAAATCCTGTTCCCAAAACCGCTGCAGCCAAGCCTGTTGGATCCGTTCCCTCAGGCAGGACTGGTGTTGAAGGCTCTTTGCCTTCTCCTTCAAAGGGGGAGAAGAAAGCTGCCTCGAAGACAAAGTCTAAGGGGGAAAAATCTTTATCTCCCTCTAAGGAGAAATCAACCTCGGTTGGCCAAGCAGCAAGTCAAATACAAACTAGTGATGTTGCAGGTACTTCCACAGTTTCTGAGAGAGCTGCTGAGCCAACTCAGGCTAGATCTCCAAGCCATGCACCACTTATGGGGGAGGAATCTATTCGTGGGGACATGCCAGGAAAAAGAAGACAGCTTCTCTTGGAAACATCTGAGGAGGAAGAAGAAGAAGCTGAATTAACCCTGTCAAAAGTAGCTATAGGCAAAGGGAAAGCTGGTGTTGACACTGATGCTCAAAAACTCCTTCGACTCAAGTATGACAAAGCTTAAGCCAAAGAGATGAGGATTTCACTTGAAACTTATTACAAGTGGAAATAAGAGCAGGCTAAGATTTTTGGAAGAAAGAAGAAGGAGGCTGCCTCTATGAAAGCTACTCGAGCCTTTGCTGACAAGGAGGCAAGAAAAATTAAAATGCCTACCTTGGAAGTTCAAAGAAAACTGGTGGAAGCTGCTAAGGAGTCAATCAGTAGCAAAGAAGGTGGAAATGAGCAAGGGTCAAAGGTCTTAGTGACCAAGGCAAAGCCTGTATCCTCTGTCCCATCATCAGCAAACACCCAATTCTACTTTGCAACATGGCAAGAAAAAAATTCTTCGATGTAGCTGATGATAACCTGCCAAGGAAACAATTGTCAAAGTTGTTCCCATTTCAAGGAAAAATAAATAGTGGAGGCTTCAAATCACAAGGCTTGGTGCTGAAGGTCCTGAACTAGAAGCTTATGAATCCACTGATGTTGCAAATATGGGATACAGAGAATGGGTAGAACTCGCATTTGCCCTGAGCAACTCAAAACCAGAGACTGCTAAAAGTGTCAGGGCATATGTGAAAAAGCTGATGGAGAAGGTAAGAGAGCTAGGCTTGATCTCAGAAGAAATGATCAAAGGTACTTCACAAGTAGAACCTAAGATCAAGCCTAGAAGACAAAAGAAAGACATAGAGCTTGAAGAGCTGGTTCAGATGATTGAGCAGGGTCTCTACGCTGTTGAGATCAGAGGAATTGATCACAGCTTGCCTAAAGGTGTTGAACCTGTTGAGGGCAAGTTCATTGAAGAGCCTGAAGTAGGGGTATTTTTTGTGTATCCTCTGACTAAAAGAATGTGTTTTCAGAGAGCTTCAGACCTTCACAAAGCTGGCCTCAAGAAAATCATAGCCTTCAGACTCTCTAATGCCTTTGAAAAGCATGCCTTATGGAGAGTTTTCATATGGGATTAGCTTACAGCCTACTATAGAGAAGGAGAACTTGAGAGCCCAGATTTTAAGTTCCTCAGAAATGAGATAGAAGAAATTGAGGCCAGAATAGATTGGGCTCAAAAGAAAGCTGAGGAACAGCAACAAGGTCCATCTACTGGTAATGAGTAGATGAAGAATGGAAGTTGTCCGTTAGTTGGACAGGCTTACCATTATTTGCTCCCAACTTTAACAATCCAAAGATGTTGAAGACCCATTGTACATAAGTTGTACTTTTTACATTTGTTGTATTTTCCTCGGTACATTAGTTGTACTTGTTCGAACATATGTTGTTTCAATCAATATCAGTATGTATAAACTGATCTTTTACTTTACTCCAATGTTGTATTCTTATTTTTGCAACTGTAATGTAAATGTATATAGTGATCAATGATAGAATCAACTTAGGCTGAATATTGCAAATAGGGGGGAGATTGTTAGGCACAAAAAGGCCTCAATCAAACCTGTTATATATCATAGGGGGAGATTTTCACTCAACCCAGTTTGATACACTTAAAAGAAAATCTAAGGCTGTTTTAATGCCTTATTGAAACTTGATAAGTGATTTGCAATATAAGCCCAAAGATGTTTACACTGTTACATTCGTTGTAACTTGGCAGATTGCCAAAGCTGTCCTAAACTGTTGGACAGGTTTGACATAAACTGCCTATGCTATTCATGTCTGTTGGACAGCTTTGACCCAAACTAAGTGTTCCGTTCTTTGTGAACCGAACCTGTTCTTTGTGAACAGGTTTTACACTTTATGGAATTTGTTTCCATGTCATCATGTAAAGTTTTGGACGTGAAGATCAGTTTACAAATCAAGACAAAGTGGAAATTCAGAAGCTGCCAGTCTTGCCAAAGCTGCTCTGAAAGCATTACGACAAAGAGGATATTTGAAATGGGTGACAAACCATTTCTTATATCAAAAGGGATATACATGAAGAGGAAAGAATTAAAGTTGACATTCCTCTTAAAGGTAAAGCTGTATGCAACAGAGACAAAAAGGAAACGACAAAGATTCTGCTACAAAGTGACAAATTCTGTTTTGTCAGACGTGCAAAAAAGTATTCTTGTCTTTTTGTAAAGGCACTCCACTATCTCTGCATCCAATGAGAAAGCTTCACTGAGATTCACTGAGTGAGTATATAAAGAAGCTTCTAAGGAATGAAAGATAACCAAGAGAGACATCCACAAGCTCAGAACGTGCAAAAAGAATTGTGTTTTCATGCATGCAAGTTCTGCTTTTCAACTGAGAATAGAATAGCATGAGTGTGTCTAAGTTGTTCTTGTTCAAAGCTGTTTGTCTATGTCTTGTAAAACAGTGAGTGCATCTTAGTTAGTGAACTCATTGTAACTAGTTTGGGTGAGTCTTAGATTAGTTGTTCATCTGTTGATTCTGTCATCTCTATTTGAACCATTCCGCAGTTCAAACCTGTTGTAATTAACACTTGTTAATATATATACATACAAACTTTGAGAAAAAGTGTCGAAATTTAGTTAGCTGTATTCACCACCCCCCTTTACAGCTTACTAGAACATACTTGGGAAAACTTTTAGGACCTACAAGATCATTTAATAAATTTCATCAAAGATTACAATTTTGTATCCAACTTCAGATCCTTTTTGGGTTCGAAGTTCGGACCATCCGAAGTTCATGCTTTGAGTCCATATAGTCGTAACTAAATTTTTTTATGCATTGTTTCCATCCTAGGTTCGCATTTAGTCCTAAATTTCCCAAGAGTTAATGTTACCTCAAAATGTTATTTATCGGCCTCAAAGTTCGGATCCCCACATCAAATTTGAAGTTCGCATGATTGGGATCAACTCGCCGAGTCACTCCCTTCGGGTCACAAAGTACTTGGTAAAATTTCAATGTTCATAGCGACTCGTCGAGTCACCCCAGTTGACTCGCCAAGTCGAAGTGCAGGCTTGCACATCGAGGCCTACGAGTTTTACCCAGAAACTCACCAAATTCAATTCTAACATCATGCAATTCATATAAATGATATCTTAACATATATTGAGTGTTTTTAAACCATTTTCCCTATCTTTAACACTCATTTGATTCCAGATTTAACAAAAAATGAAAAAAAACTTCAAGAACATAAAACTTCAGTAATCTTACCTTTTAGACTGAATCCGTTGGTGATTCTTGTTTCTAATACTTTACAAGACTTCAAATGACGTTTATCCACTAGAATTTCAGACATGCAACAACAATTGCTTAGTTTGAATTCCGATTTTGCATTTTTATGTTCATTGAAGATGAACCCTAAACCCCCAAATATCAAAGGAACAAATTCTTAGCTTGAATCTTTGTATTTTCGGCTCCTATTACAAATTTTATTACCAAATCCAAATTTTAGTAGAATTTTCTTGAAGAACTTTGAGAGAAATTGTTGAGAGAAATTGTGTGTTTTTGAAGGTAAAAGGTTGTAAATGGCTCCTTGAAAGACTTTAAAAGTCTTTCATCTCAACTTTTGAATAATTACACAATTGACCCTTGTATTAGCTTATCTTCTTAATAAACTTTCAAGTCTTCTATTTCCACCACCAAACTTTATAAGACACAACATTACATTATTTTCACAATTAGTTAGATATAGTAATCAATTTTAATTTCCACATGAACAAACTTTTCATTGATAATCCAACTTGCTTACATCAATTACACATTTTAACTAATCTTAGGATGTTAAAACATAGGCTCTGCCACGCTTAAACTTCGTCCTCGAAGTTATTTGGCATCAAATAGGTGAGGATACTTGGATATCATGTCAGTCTTTGTCTCTCACGTATCATTTGCTTCTTTGTGATGCTTCCATCGTATTAGTACCAATTCTATTTCTTTGTTCCTCAGACTTTTGACTTTAGTGTCCGAGACACATTCAAGCTCTTCCATATAACGAAGCCTTTCATCAAATTCCAGTTTGGTGTGATCAACCCAATCTTCGTTTGGTGAATGACTTCCTGAGGTTACCAACATGGAATACCGAATGTATGCCTGACATCTTCTCAGGCAAATTCAAATGATACGAGTGATTCACAATCCTCTCAATTATTCTGAATGGTCCCACATATCTCAGTGCTAATTTGCGTCTTTTCACAAAGCAAGTAAAACACCTTATCAGTGATACTTTCAAATAAACCCAATCACCCACCTCAAATCTGATTGGTTTGTGTGTCTTGTCGTGGTATCATTTCTGATGATCCTGGGCCGCTTACATATTCTACCTGACCAGTTGTATCTTTTTGTTGGTTTCTTGTAATAATGCAGGCCCAGCAATCAAAGTCTCACCCACTTCTCTCCAACACGTTGGTGTTTTACACCTTCTCCCATGAAGTGCGTCGAATGGTGCTCTATTGATCGTTGCATGATAGCTATTGTTATAAGAAAATTTGATCAAGGGCAAATGACTATCCCTATTGGCACCTATATCCAAAACACAAATCTCATTATATCATCCAACGTGAGGATGGTCCTTTCACTTTGGTCATTTGTTTGTGGTCGGTAGGCCGTACTCATGGCTATACGTGTGCCTATTTCCTCTTGTAGCGCAGACGAGAAGTTAAAGGTGAAACGACTATTCTGATCATATATAATTGATTTTGGAACACCATGTCGAGCAATGATTTCACTCATATAAATTTGTGCAAGTCAGTCTAGCGAATAACTTTCTCGAATTGGTATGGAGTGAGTCGAATTAGTCAATCTGTCTATAATCAATCAATCATTCTTCTGGGACTCCATCTCGTTATGGCGATGATCATGGTAACATTTTTTTTGCTATTCTTGGGCAGTCTTCATGCATTGTCTAATCAGTTGAATAATCTTATCCTTTCTGGTTATTTCAATATCATACAATCAAATAGGAATTAAACAAAAAGAACAACAATCAGATAACAAATGACTGAATGATTAGATTAGGAAATAGAGAGAATTACAATGTACCGTTCTTGGTAATCTTGCATAGAAAGCTAAGCTTGACCTATCCGTACAGTATGTGTGCAAATCCGTGCAATTCAATTCTATTCCGTACATACGTCAGTACCTTCTATTTCTATTTATACAAAATACAACTATTGAGTATTTACAATATGCCCCCTGAACTATTACATTCATAAACAAAAATATTAAAGCCAACATTCTCCCCCTTTTATGAACTGTAATCCATCTTCAGTCTTTTAAGCCAAGCTTCATTTCAAATCTTCTAATGCTTCTTCAGCCTCTCAATCTTGACTCAATCTCAGAAACAAAATCAACGATCAATCTTCTATCAATGGAATCATGCCACCACCTTTTAAACAATGCATAACATCATGATCAAGAATTCATTTCAACACTGTCATAACCTTTTGAAGAGTACCGTCTGAGTATTTATTGAGCCTGATCATTCGCATGGCTCTCTTCTCTTGGTTTTTACCTTTGTAGATAACAACTGGATGCTTATCAAGAACAACTTGATATTATTTACGCTTTTCTATATCTTTGATTTGTCTTTTCAGCGCAGTGACATTGATCCTTCTGATTCCTCTTTCTAAACCAATTTGTAAGTCTTGGATTGACATTAAGACCAACTTGGTATGCATGAAATGAAAAATAGCTTTAAGAGAGAATCTACAGTTCTCTTCTCTTTTGTTCCGGCATAATTCATCAAATAAATCTTCAACATCAATCAGATTAATCTTGAACAAATCAGCTTCATTAAACTGATACGTCTTCCTATCAGCTCTAGTAACTGTGAATGTAGGATAGAAAATATTGGCAAAACGGTCTTTGTCAATTCTTTTAAGTTTAGGTATCCTATGATCTATTTTCACATCTTGTGCAGGTTAAGCTTGATTCTGAAGAAAATGGGCATAGTTGACCAGTTTCGGCATGTTAGGCTCTATGACTCTAAAGAGCTTCAGAAATGAAATTGGAGTATACTTTTTACAAAATATCTTCTTTTCTAAATGATCTTCCAAAAATGGAAGCCTATTCCACTTCTTAATGAAATCAGCCTTTTGCTTATCTGACAATTTAAGCTTCTTGATCCTTTTCTTTTGACTAACCTCTTCATCATTAAGTAGGCTCAGCATATCACTAATCTCCTTTTGAACCACTTCTTGGACAACATACCTCAGATGATGTTGTCTATCTGATTCTTCAGCCAAGATATAGCTTTGAAAGAATTTGTCCATCAATTCCATTTCAGTCAATCCTTGAAGTGTTTCTGGTATCACCCCACTTACAAGAAATGAAGCTTCTTCTTCCTTAATAGTTACCGTCACCGCAGGCTTTTCAACCGTTGGTGTTGGTATATCATCTTTTAAAATTTCCTCCACAAGCTCCTCTTCATCAACAAGCTCCTCTGCTCTCACAGACATATCAGAATATTCAACCATTTCTGGCTCAGGCAAATCAATCTTCTTTTCAGCTCCTTTTATTCTAAACACCTCTTCTTCTTCATCCTTGCCAGATTCATCATATTCCTCAAAATTATAATACCAGATTGCACACTCAAAGAATTTGGAACATCTTCATAAAGAATCAATCCCATCTCACTTTGAGCATCAACTGGATTTTCTTTTGAGCCTCTTCCCTCTCCTGAACCTCCTCCTTCAGTATCTTTCGCCTAAAAAACCACAAGCTGCAAATCTGACTCACCAAGCTTTCTCCTCTTCTCCCCCCTCATGAGGAGCATCATCAGAGTCATCATGGTCCTCATGTCTTCTCTTAGATCCTGAAGCTTGGGATTTGCAAGTTTGTTCAAGGATGGAGAACCTTTCAGATAATGAACCAAGAGCAGTTTCGACTGTATTCTCCAATCCTGTCATCCTTTCATTCATGATATTGAACTGTTCCACACATTAGTCTCGCAACTCATTGTTTGAAATCTGTTTTTACTCTTCTTCAACTTCAGCAGTAGCCTTGCCTTTCAATAATCGTTGAATATTAAGCATTTGGCTCATCATCTTTGCATATTAGGTGCTCATTTATGCAGTTACTCCAGAAATTGCCTCATTTAGTCTATTCTTAGTGACTAAGGGTAACACGCTAACTCCTAGGTCACTTAGACTTCCAGTTGTCATGACAACTGAACTTGTAAAAAGTACATCTGCGTGGCCTACGTTCAGAGTTGGCAGTGATGTGTCTCTGGTAGGACTTCCATCTACTTCATGTGACGGAGCAACGAATGCTTCCGACATAATAGTGGTTGCTACAGGGACACGTAGTCCTTTTGTACTTGTTTCAACATATGAAACCGACTTGAGTGTCCTAATGTGTATCGGTTCTATGACTTGTGCTTGAAGAAATGTACACTAGGGTAGAGGTGTACTGGTTTCAATATCCATAGGATCCGAATGATTCCAGGATAGATCATGTTCATAATCCCCGTGATGAATTGAAACATCTCCTTGTTAAGAAGGAGATGAGTGGCTGGGGGGGTGTGCAGTAACCAGTGGGGTACTGGCTGCTTCAATGTCAATTATCAAAGGAGAGCTAACATCAGATGTGGCTACCTGGTATTTTGTGGTTTGGGACTCCCTCACACTCACTCTCACCACCTCATCAACTTCTATAACAGGTAAACGTTCAGATTGAGATTGTTCAATTCTTGCCCCAGCAACATCAACATCATCACCATTATCATCATCATCATCCTCATCCTCATTTCCTTCTTCTTGAATATTAGATAAAGTTCTTTCAGAATCAGAATCTCCCTTATCTCCCCTCACAACTCCTTCAGTCTACTCTCTCAGCTCAAGGTTACCCTGTACATCAACCCCTTGTTGATGTACCTATAACTCCAGGGGCAGGAATCCTCGGTTGTTGAGCTTCCACAGGAGCATGGTCTATACGATACAACCTCACTGATTCTGCATTCTCATCAGCATACTTCAAAAGAGACACATGAATTGGCATAATATTCGCAATTTGATCATCCTGAACTCTATGCAGACTAATCATTACGTAATTTGGGCATTTTTGAGAGTGTGTCCTCTTCGGGATCTTTTCATTTGCCCTTAAGATACCTATGATTAACAGCTGAATGAACCGTTGAAGAGGCACAAACTTTCTCGCATGATTTGTGGTCTTTGCAAGCACCACCTCTTTTAGATCTTCCCAAATGCATTGTGCGAAGTCGTAATGTTTGTTCTAAGCGACCCCATAGAATAGTATCAAACAATGAAGACTGTCGTGATCAATTCTGGTATGTTTGGAGGTCATACATCTATTCAGAATTCCGAATAAAGTATTGTTAGGCACAAAAAGGCCTCAATCAAACCTGTTCTATATCATAGGGGGAGATTATAAATCAAACTCATTTGATACACTTAAAGGGTATAATTTAAGGCCTATTAATGCCTTATTTAAACCTGTTAAGTGATTTGCAATATAAGTCAAAGCTGCTCATCCTGTTACATTAGTTGTAACTTAGGCAGATTGCCTAAGCTGTTCTAATCTGTTGAACAGGTTTGGCATAAACTGTCTACGCTGCTCATGCCTGTTGAGCAGGTTGGACCAAAACTAAGTATTCTGTTCCTTGTGAACAAGTTATACACTTTATGGAATGTGTTCCCATGTCATCATGTAAACTCTTGGACGTGAAGATCAGTTTACAAGTCGAAGACAAAGTGGAAAATCAGAAACTGCTTACACTGCCAAAGCTTTTCTGATACATGAAGACAAAGTGGATATTTGAAATGGGTGACAGACCATTTATTATATCAAAATGGCTATACAAGAAGAGGAAATGATTTAAGTTGACATTCCTCTTTGAGGTAAAGCAATCTGCAACAGAGACAAAATGAAAAAGACAAAGATTCTGCTACATAAGGACATATGTTGTTTTGTTAGAATGTGCAGAAAAGCAGTTTTGTCCATTTGAAAAGGCACTCCACTATCTCTGCAACCAATGAGAAAGTTTTCCAGCATTCTCTGAGAGAGTATAAAATGAAGCTTCTAAGGAATGTGAGAAAACCAAGAGAGATACATCCAGAACGTGCAAAAGAATTGTGTTTTCATGCATGCAAAGTCTGCTTTGAAAAGAATAGTTGAGTGTGTCCAAGCTGTTCTTGTTCAAGATGTATGTCTGTCTTGTAAAATCAATGAGTACATCTTAGTGAGTGAATCCATTGTAACTAGTCTGAGTGTGTCTTAGATTAATAGTCTATCTGTTGTTTCTATCATCTCAGTTTGAACTATTCCACAGTTTAAACTTGTTTGTAATTAACACTTGTTGATATATACATACAAACATTGAGAAAAGTGTGTTGAAATTGTAAATAGCTGTATTCACCCCCCTTCTACAGCTTATAGCAACATACTTGGGAAACCTTTTGGGACTCACAACTGGTATCAGAATAGTTTAGAGTGTGTGTTAACTCTAAGATCTCTTACATCTCCTTATTTCTGACCATGGACAACAGTTCTTCCAACTCCTCCTCTTACTATGACAATGGGTCAATGGTAAACCCTCCTAAGTTCAATCATCAGAACTTCTCTGGCTGGAAGTGCAGAATGATGCTCTATTTAGAGAATCTGGATGTACAACTACCAGAGATAGTGATGGAGCCAACTTCTACCACTACTATAACTCCTGCTGTTGAGGGAGCAAATGATTGTCATGCTTGTCAAAAAATTCAATAAGAAGAGGTTTGGTGATAAGATGCTGCAAAATAAATCAGGTGTCATAAAAAAGAAGGCATTTGACAAAACTAAGGCTGAGTGCTTTAAATGTGGCAACACTGGCCATATAGTTGCTGAATGTGTGTCTAAAGCTATTGGCTCTTCCTCCAAACCATACAAGACAAACAAAGATGATGGCTACAGAGTTAAGTACCTAATGGCCATGGCAAAGCTGAAAACGTAGAAGACTCTGTGGCTTCTAACAAGCAAAAGGGACTTATGACCGAAACCTGTGACTGGGAGGAGTCTGATTCATCATCTGATGAAGAAGATAAGAACTGTCTGATGGCCAATACTGATGTCCCCTCATAACTTCAAACAAGACCTGGCTGAAGCTGAAGCTCTCAGCACTTTAGAGAACTGGAATCCCACCATGATGTATAAGGTACAAAACTTTAAGGATTAGAACTCTGAAGAAAAAGTTAAAATGTTTGATTATTTACTTGTTGATTTAAAAGCTGCTGTTGAGAAGCAAGATGCCTTGAAGTCTGAAATCTCTAAGCTAAAATCTGATCTTGAAATAAAAACTAATGAACTGAACAGTTTTCATGAGTTGAAAACTAAACTTGATGAAGTAAAACACATCAACATCATTTTATTAGAAAAAAAGAGAGAAACATTTGGATTATTTACACAAGAGGTCCCTCCTCTTGCTTCTCTTCTTAAATAAAGTTTCAAGTCTTATATTTTCACCACCACTTCACATAACTTATTTATAAAGCATATATCTTTAATTTCATCATAATCCAAAATATAACAACCATTAATTGGAGTGTAACAAAAGTAACTTTTTCATAATTAATCCAACTTGATTATGATCAATTACATATTCCATATAATTAACCCCAAATTATAATAATTAAAATCCTAGGATGTTACAACATGAGCTCCACCATGCTCAAACTTCGCCCTCGAAGTTATTCAACTTCAAACAGTTGTGGATACTTTGCTAACATATCAACTTTATTCTCCCATGTATGATTTGCTCATTTCTGATGCTTCTAATGTATAAGCACCATCTCGATCTCTTTGTTTCTTTGTTTCTTTACTTTAGCATCCAAGACACATTCAGGCTCCTCAACATATTGTAGCCTCTCATCAATTTCCAGCTCCGTGTGATCAGCCCAATCTTCATTCCCAGTTGTGAATGATTTCCGCAAGTTAGCTGTAACATCCGGCACAAAACCAGGTTAGCAACTATGACCTTATCAGTAGTTATTAGCAAGTTATAACCTAATCAGTGATCATTAACAATTAATCAATGGATTAACAAAGTTCATATGGAAATTCAAGTCAATTGGAAACAGTTTCATCGGTGCGATGAATCGGCAAATTAATTAATCTGATCGATTTGCGATATGATGGATTAATTCAACTAAGTACATAATTAAATTAAGATTACTAACACTAATCATGCATTAATACACTTACTTAACATTAATTATGCAAGACTAAAACAATTTATTAAACAAATGTATTCGAAAGTATTTATGAATTTACATGTAACACCCTCCCCGATCCCGGAAATGCCACGTCAATACAATACACAGGTGGCACATCTCAATAACTCAATTACACATATGTCATAGGATAACTCAGAATCACTATTAATTTAAAACTTTCACATAATATTGTTTACACATCATTCACTGATTAACAATATCCCATGAGACACAAACGCTAACATAATTGATGACAAAGGCAGCTGCAATAGTCTTCGCATAACGGCGAGTCTCTGATCAACAAACTCAGCTACTGAACACTTCACTGAAACCCTGAACACGGAAGACTCGATAAACACATAGCATGCGTACACACAGCACATACACACAGGACAAACTCAATCTCTGTCACTGGCAATCAACATCACTATGCAGGTATGAACACACAGCATGAGATCCGAAGCCCTGTACACAATATCACTGAGGGGGATCCTTCCCCAGCTAACGACCGTGCGCACCGGTGGTTAGCCACAACCCTGTAGCACGGGCGCGAACCGGCTACAGGCCCTGCCGTGTATACACGCTCCAAGGACTGTTAGGGACAGTCAACCCGCGCGATCACACATCGCGAATCACCGTCCGTATGGAACTCATCACGGACCTCCGGACTGGATCTCATCTCATGCACATATACCACATATGTGGGAAACAGAATCATACTTGTGCTCGCGTCCCTGTCTCATTCACAATACACAATATACACAATATACACATACACGAAGCTAGCTACAAAACCATGACTCGGAAAACAGTCCCGCGGTTTAGAAAAGAACTCGGGTACTCACCTGGTCGATCCACTAGTCCCGAAATCTCTGGCTCGGCTCGGCTCGCTGATTCGTCCCTGAAATTACATAGATCTCAACTGATTAAACATAGTCCCGAATGACATCAAACACATAATCACAACACCCCGAACTCTATTCAACCCGACAACCCCACGGAACCGAAACCCGACCAATACCCGAAACCCGACCGAAAACTCGACTCAAAGCAATCCCAACAAGACCCTGAATATTCACAAAACCCATTCCGAGCAACCCCGAAGGAACCCGACACCATTCCGACCCAAACTCAAATCCCATGCAGAACCCGGCCCAGCTGCTAACCGCGCCGCGCCCCCTGCACATCGCGCCGCGCCCCTGCTCCCCTGCGCGTCGCGCCGCGTCCCCCTGCGCGTCGTGCCGCGACCTCCCGCCTGCTTCCATCCCTGCACTTCGATTTCCATGGCTGCACCAGAGGGGTTTCCACCCTCCTTTCTCATTCCCGGCAATAAGAAGCATACAAATTCATATAAACTCGACTCATACACTACTGAAACCAATTTCTTCAACATAACACACATACAACTCAAGATTTAGCCATCAAAACTAATAACCTTTACCTTGGATACCTCTAGCACACAAAAGAAGATGAAGACAAGATGCAGCACCCAAACCCCTGGTTTTAGCTTCAATTGCTTGCTGGAGCTCCACACAAAACACACACACACCTTTAGCTTTCTTTGAAATGAAGATAGGAATGAGGAGATAAGCACGTATATGTTTATCTCTAATTTGGCCGGTCCCGAACCCATTAAATCCGAACCCGATATCACTTTTTCACAATTTATATCCTTTTAACCCAATTAACTCCACGAACCCAAATATATAATTAATCCACAAATATTATAACTCGGAGACACGTAACTCAGAAACCCGACACGTATATATCCACTAATCGGGATCTCATTGGCCCAACACAATATTAATTATTTAAATATCCACTAAAATAATTACACGCAATTATCTCGAAAACGGGATGTTACATTACATAAAAAGGGAAATACAATAATACATTCTAAATACATTTATACAAAAAAAATAAACCCTTATAATTTCAACCTCAAAACCGGCCACCATACAGTACAACCACCCAATTGACTTTCATTTTTTATTTCACAAGCCATGCACCATCTACATCAAGTCTTTTACCTTTATCAAACCATGCTTGGATAGATATGCACTCAACCTCCACTCTTTTAATCATTTCACCACCTTTTTCTTCTCTATAAATAAGAGCTCATTTCATCTTCATTTCCACACTCTTTGCAAGATAGAAATCCTCCTTTCTCTCCTCTAAAATCCGGCCAACCCCTCTCAACAAAGCCAAAGTTTGCAAAATTTTTATTCTTCAAGTTTATTTCAAGGGTTTTTGGTGCAACATTTCAAGATTTCAACTTCTACTTGTTTGCATTCTCCTAATACATCAAAGTAAGTAAATACTATCTCATTACATCTTATATTTAAGTTTATATAAGTCTTGCATAATATATATAATCACTAACAACAACAAGTTTCATAAAAACTCAAGTTTATAAATCACTAGTTTTGTTTTAAGTTTGTTTTCTTCAAATGTGTTTATAAATATATAAACACATAATGTAAGTATAAATAATATCAAGACAAGTTACATAAATGAGTTTCATAGCCTTTTAAACATGTGGTTTTTGAATAAACAACAAAGATCACAAGTTGTTTCAAGGTTATGAAATCTGGATTTTCGGCAGAAATATTACGTCGACTTTGAAAAATCATAACTAATTCATAACTTAACGAAATGAGTTTATTCTTGTTTTAAAAGTTAGATCTATGTCTTAACTAAGTATCTGGAGGTTTTCATGATTTAATATGGAGCTTTGAACCCCCAAATATTATTTGGGAACCCGGAAGTTTAACAACTCAAAAATGGCCAACATAGCGTTTTTAACGAGCCTTTTCCCCAAACTAAACACCTCGAAAAATAGTCATTCTTAACTTGAAAAATTCTTTATATATAGTAGTTATATGCCTATGAAAACCAAAGCCCAAATCATTTTAGAGCTTGGTCAAAAACATTGTAACATCCCTGATTTAAGCCTGGTACGTGGATTTAATTTATTGGCTTATTAATTTAATATTATTGCGTTTTTTGCAATTGAATCCCGTTTCGTGGATTAAACGTGTCGAGACCGAGTGATACGTGTCTCCGGACTAATAATTAGTGGATAATTATTATTATTATTGAGATCGTGGATTTAATTGGGATAAAATGATATTAATTATGAAAAAGTGATATCGGGATCGGATTTACCGGGTTCGAGACTTGCCTAAAATAGAAAGGAATATATACATGCCCTTTTGTGAACCTTTCTCCTTTCCTTTCGTTTCCAATTTCAGAAAGTGTGTGCAGAAGTATTAGATTTGTGTGGGTGTGTATCTGATTTTGGAAGCCTCAAAGAAGAATCAAAACTTGGGTTGATCTTCATCTCTTTGAATTGAAGTTCTTGAAGAATTGGAGGTAAGGTTTTATGGTTTTGGGTGCTGAAATTCGTGTATATATGTATGTGAAATCAGGGGTTTTGGTTTCTGGAGTTGTGTGAAATGAATATGTATGAGTTTTGTGTTTTGGTACTGCTGAAAATCGAGTTAAAGGTTGAAAACCTTGGGTTCTGCCATTTTTAGCAATCTGCACATACCGCGATCGCGGCGCGACCGCATTGCCTGAGCGCTGGCCCGCGATTCGGCGGCTGCTGGTGGGGTTTTTGGGCGTTGGCGGTTTTCTTAGGGTGGTGCCGTGGGTTGTGTTTGCTTATGATAAATGTGTTCGGGTTTTGTCGTCTGTCGGTCGGGTTGTATTAATCTGTTGGGATCCTTGATATTTACAGGTTCGAGCCGACCGCATTCTGAGCAGTGTCAGAGTTTCGGGTCTCGGTTGATTTGGGTATTGGTGAGTACTCGAGTCTTTTTGAAACGCGCGTAAACTTTTATGAGTCGTGTATGTGTTATGATATATTGTGTGAGACAGAGACGGCACGCAGGTATAATTCTATCTACCCTATACGTGCTATATGTGTTTGTGTTGCAGGTGTCCGCGACATGTGGTCGCGCAGGCTGACTGTCCCTAACCAGTCCCGAAGTTTGAGACTGTATATATATACAGCAGTGTTATTGCCAGGTCGCTCCTGTGCCTATTGAGTAGCTAACCGCTTCTGTGTGCGGCCTGTTAGCTGGGGAATGGCGTCCCCTTTTGAGCAGAGATATGTGTGTGCACTGAGCCTGTGTTATGTGCATTGAGATATATGTGTTGTGTATGTTATGTGTTCTTACCTGCAGAGTCTAACCCTCGCATACTCACAAGCTTCCCAGCTTATGTTTTTGAGGCCTATGTGTCTCAGGCAGTCATACAGTGGGGTCACAGCAGCAGCAGCAGCCGCCGAGGTAGGAGCCGGGGCAGTTCAGAGTCTGTGTGTGCTGGTTGACTTTTGATATTAGACCTCGAGAACATTTATTTGTATTTTGTACTTGATCAGCATTGTGTTAGCTATCAGTAGTCAGTGTATAACAATTAGTTCAGTTATGTGTGTACTGCTTCAGCATGTGATAGGATGTATGACGATATGTGTATTAAAGTTTTAATTAACAGTGTTTTCCGCTAATCCTATGACATGTATAATACGAGATGCTTGTGATATTGCCACTTATGATTCTATATTGACGTGGCATTTATGTGAGAAATGTGGGTGTTACAGCTTGGTATTAGAGCTGGTGGTTTCAGTATTGGGTATCAGTGGATGCTTGAGCTTTGACCGTGTTCAGATCTGTGGGATTCTTCCCTGTGACTGAGTTTAGTGGAATTAATTGACCTAGTTTATTGTATAACGATGGGTAGTCGATCTGTTATTTTACCGTTGTGATATGTGCAGGTAATTATGGCAGATCATGGAGAGGGATCCGGGCCAGAGAGGCCAGTTGGGGATGAGTATATCCGTCGGTCTGAGCTGCGAGAGGTCTTGGCAGAGTTTTATCGAGAGAGAGATCTGCGTCAGAGATCAGATCCTCCGCTAGTTACCAGTGTTGAGACAGGGGTTGGTGCGTCTTCTTCTTCATTTGTGAGGGGTGGGTCCTTTAAGGATTTTATGACAGGAGTCCCACCTCAGTTTAGAGGCGGTGGCGAGCCGGGTGCGGCTATGGCTTGGGAGAGAGAGATTGAGGCGGCTTTTCGAGTCGCTCACGTCGATCCGAGAGATATGGTCGGTTATGTGACCTACCTACTGAGAGGAGGGGCTTCACAGTGGTGGAAGTCCATCGATTCATCGATGACTACAGCTGCAGCATACGCCATGTCCTGGGAGCAGTTTCGTGCTATTTTTGAGCTGCAGTATATCCCCCGTGATGAGCGCAGGGAGATGGAGCGCCGTTTTCTGCATCTCCAGCAGGGCAGCATGACTGTTCAGCAGTATGTAGATCGTTTTAATGAGTATGCCCAGTTTGCACCCCAGCATGTTGATACAGAGATTCGTAAGGTGGATGCCTTTATAGATGGTTTGAGATCCGATATTCGGGAATTCGTCGGGCTTCACGACACACCTACATTTGCGAGGGCCTTGGAGTTGGCTCGAGTTCGAGTTCGAGAGAGAGAGATTGAGAGACAAAGGGGTCAGCCTCCAGCCCAGAGATAGAGGACAGGGACGTCTGAGCAGTCCCCTAGTTACTATCGAGAGCCTCGGGATACCTAGAGAGAGAGTCAGCCTGAGCAGCAGCAGAGTCAGGGACAGGGTTCGGGGTCCCGTAGAGACAGGGGCAGAGACCGCAGATCCAGGAGGTCGGGACAGTATCAGGGGTCAGGGACGGCAGGACAGAGTCAGGGTCAGACTTCTCGTTTCAATGCTCCTAGTCAGAGTCAGAGCTGCGTGGGGCGGGGGTCCCAGCCATCAGGGAGTCGAGCTGACAGTTCAGCCGGAGAGAGAGATTGCCAGAGATGCTGCCGTCGTCACTCCGATTCTTGTATGCCGGAGCAGCCCCGATGCTATCGTTGTGGATAGTATGGTCATACCTCTTTCATTGTACATCGAGAGATTCCCTGTGCTTCCGCTGTGGGAGGCCAGGTCACGTTGCCCGAGATTGTCCAAATGCACTACAAGCTGTGCAGGGAGCAAGCACCAGCAGGACTAGAGCAGAGCCCGCCTCATCGAGCCGCCGAGAGTCAGCACCTAAGGGTCGGGGCAGAGTATTTCAGGCTACGGCAGAGGAGGCCCGCGAGTCTACAGATGTAGTATCTGGTACGTACATCCTGAATGGGCATAGTGCTCGCATCTTATTTGATTCTGGAGCAGATCGCTCATATGTATCTGTGGTATTTTGTGCGTACTTTTCAATGCCTTCTACTGCTTTATCTATTCCGTTAGTTGTTGAGAGGGTTCATGGTAGTACGACATTAGTGAGTAGGATATTCAGAGATTGCATTTTAGAGATCGATGCTCAGCGGTTTCGGATTGATCTACTGCCGATAGAGATTAGCAGTTTCGACATGATAGTGGGTATGGATTGGATGACAGCCAGACAGGCCGAGAATCTGTGCGCGAAGAAGATGATCCGTATACCCATTTCTGACAGTGAGACTGTGACAGTGTATGGCGAGAGGCGCCGAGGCGAGATCGGTATAGTTTCTATGGCCAGAGCCCAGAGATATGTCTCCAAGGGGTGTGAGACCTTCCTGGCTTATATTGTTGACGCCAGAAAAGGAGAAGAAGACCCTAGAGGATATACCCGTGATCAGAGAGTTCCCCGAGGTATTCCCAGAGGAGTTGCCTGGGTTACCGCTAGATCGTCAGGTTGATTTCCGTATCGACCTTATCCCTGGAGCGGTGCCTATTGCGAAGACGCCTTATAGGATGGCACCTACTGAGATGCGAGAGATGATGTCACAGCTTCAGCAGTTGCTGGATCGTGGATTTATACGTCCGAGTTCGTCCCCGTGGGGAGCTCCTATGTTATTTGTGAAGAAGAAGGACGGTACTATGCGGATGTGTATCGACTACCGAGAGTTGAATAAAGTGGCGGTGAAGAACCGATATCCGCTTCCACGCATCGACGATCTGTTTGACCATTTGCAGGGTTCGAGTTTCTTCTCGAAGATAGACTTGAGATCGGGTTATCATCAGCTGAGAGTCAGAGATGAGGATGTTCCGAAGACTGCGTTTTGGACGAGATATGGCCATTATGAGTTCCTTGTTATGCCCTTCGGACTGACTAACGCACCAGCGACATTCATTGATTTGATGAACAGAGTGTGTAGATCTATGTTAAATCGATTTGTGATTGTATTCATCGACGACATCCTGATCTATTCGAGGAGTGCCGACGACCACGAGCAGCACTTGCGAGAAGTGTTAACCGTGCTGCGAAAGGAGAGACTGTATGTGAAATTCTCCAAGTGCGAGTTCTGGTTGCGAGAGGTCCAGTTTCTGGGGCATGTTGTGAGCGCCAGGGGTATTTCAGTGGATCCGGCAAAGATAGAGGCCGTCATGAGTTGGGAGCCGCCAAAGACTGTGCCTGAGATCCGCAGCTTTCTGGGTCGAGCCGGGTATTATCGCCGCTTCATTCAGGTTTTTTCGAGGATTGCCATGCCGTTGACGAGATTAACATGGCAGTCCGTTCCTTTTGTATGGTCCGATGAACAGGAGTCAGCGTTTAGAGAGTTGAAGTCCCGGTTATGTCAGGCTCCGGTATTATCATTGCCCGAGGGTACAGAGGATTTCGTGGTCTACTGTGATGTGTCGAGTACTGGTCTGGGTTGTGTTCTGATGCAGCGAGGCAAGGTGATTGCGTATGCGTCACGACAGCTGAAGACCTACGAGGAGAACCATACCGTGCATGATCTCGAGTTAGACGCGATAGTGTTTGCGTTGAAGATATGGCGTCATTTTTTGTATGGTTCACGGTTTGTGGTGTATACAGATCACAAGAATCTTCAGTACTTGTTCAGTCAGAAGGAGCTGAATATGAGACAGCGGCGCATCCTAGAGTTATTGAAGGACTACGACTGCGAGATTCAGTACCATCCAGGTAGGGCCAACGTGGTGGCCGATGCGCTGAGTCGCAAGGCGTGCGGCCAGATAGTGGTTTCCCGAGCGGCGAGGCTCGAGGTTACTTCGACTCTTGTGGAAGTCTGAGATTGGCTCAGTTAGAGGGTCTGCGTGTAGAGAATGTAAAAAGAGAGCGACTCACAGGTCAACTTGATGTACTAAGCAGAGATAGCAGAGGGCTGTATGTGTTCCATGATCGAGTCTGGGTTCCAAGGGTCAGTAATCTTCGGCAGTTGATATTAGATGAGTCGCACCAGTCGAGATTGTCTATCCACCCCGGGAGCACCAAGATGTACAGAGATCTGCGTGAGTTCTATTGGTGGCCTGGGATGAAGAGAGATGTGGGTCGGTATGTCGAGGAGTGCATGACTAGTCTGCGTGTTAAGGTCGAGCATCAGAAGCCTCACGGGCATCTGCAGCCTCTAGAGATCCCCGAGTGGAAGTGGTATCATATCACGATGGATTTTATCGTCAGACTTCCACGCACAGTTCGAGGCAATGATATGATCTGGCTGATTGTGGATCGGTTGACCAAGAGTGCTCATTTTCTAGCAGTTCGGGGCACCATTACTATCGATCAGTTGGCTCGGTTATACATTAATGAGGTGGTTTCGAGGCACGGCGTTCCGATGTCGATTACGTCCGATAGAGATACGCCGTTTACTTCGAGGTTCTGGCAGAGCTATCAGCGCGACTTGGGGACTAGAGTTCAGTTGAGCACAGCGTACAGACCTCAGATAGACGGGCAGATAGAGCGGACGAATCAGACTCTCGAGGATATGCTCTGAGTGTGCGCGATTGATTTCAGTGGTAGTTGGGACGTTCACTTGCCGTTGGTCAAGTTTGGGTACAACAACAGCTACCATACCTCCATCAAGATGGCTCCGTTTGAGGCACTTTACGGGTGAAAGTGCCAAACCACTGTGTGTTGGGGCGAGGTCGGCGAGCGACCTATCAGTGGGCCCGAGTGTTGCAGAAGACGAGCGACAATGTGGCGGTCATTCGTGTGCATATGAGAGTAGCACAGAGCCGTCAAAAGAGTTATGCCGATCGTCGTCTGACTGAGCTCGAGTTCAGTGTTGGAGACCGTGTTATGCTGAAGCTATCGCCGTGGAAGGGAGTTATCAGATTCAGACACAGAGGTAAGCTGAGTCCGTGTTACATCGGTCCGTTCGAGATCATCGCCAGAGTCCGAGATCAGGCATACCGATTGAGACTGCCTCCCGAGTTGGCCGGAGTCCACGACATCTTTCATGTGAGTCACCTGAGGAAATGTCTGGGCAAAGACGATCAGTTCGTGCCGCTATCTGAGATCACCGTGGATGATCATCTACGATATGTCGAGCAGCCCGAGGAAATTACTGACCGTAAGGTGAAGAAGTTGCAGAATAAAGAGATTACATTAGTACTCGTTCAGTGGAGGCATCATAAGGGTACTAGTGCCACCTGGGAGCCCGAGGCCGATATGAGGAGCCGAAATCCGCAGCTGTTTTCGAGTCCGAGCTAGATTCCGGGACGAAATCTTATTAAGAGGGGAGGATTTGCAACATCCTGGATTTGAGCCTGGTACGTGGATTTAATTTATTGGCTTATTAATTTAATATTATTGCGTTGTTCCAATTGAATCCCGTTTCGTGGATTAAACGTTTCGAGACCGAGTGATACGTGTCTCCGGACTAATAATTAGTGGATTATTATTATTATTGAGATCGTGGATTTAATTGGGATAAAATGATATTAATTATGAAAAAGTGATATCAGGATCGGATTTACCGGGTTCGGGACTTGCCTAAAATGGAAAGGAATATATACGTGCCCTTTTGTGAACCTTTCTCCTTTCCTCTCCTTTCCAAATTCAGAAAGTGTGTGCAAAAGTGTGAGATTTGTGTCGGTGTGTATCTGATTTTGTAGCCTCAAAGAAGAATCAAAACTTGGGTTGATCTTCATCTCTTTGAATTGAAGTTCTTGAAGAATTGGAGGTAAGGTTTTATGGTTTTGGGTGCTGAAATTCGTGTATATATGTATGTGAAATCAGGGGTTTTGGTTTCTGGAGTTGTGTGAAATGAATATGTATGAGTTTTGTGTTTTGGTACTGCTGAAAATCTAGTTAATGGTTGAAAACCTTGGGATCTGCCATTTTTTAGCGATCTGCACATACCTGCAGCAGCGTGAGCACGGCCGAAATGGCCGCGTTGCGACTGCGTTGCCCGAGCGCTGGCCCGCATTGCGGCGGCTGCTGGTGGGGGTTTTTGGGCGTTGGTGGTTTGATTAGGGTGGTTTCATGGGTTGTGTTTGCTTATCATAAATGTGTTATGGTTTTGTCGTCTGTCGATCGGGTTGTATTAATCTGTTGGGATCCTTGATATTTACAGGTTCGAGCCGACCACATTCTGAGCAGTGTTAGAGTTTCGGGTCTCGGTTGATTTGGGTATTGGTGAGTACTCGAGTCTTTTTGAAACACGCGTAAACTTTTATGAGTCGTGTATGTGTTATGATATATTGTGTGAGACAGAGACGGCACGCAGGTATGATTCTATCTTCCCTATACGTGCTATATGTGTTTGTGTTGCAGGTGTCCGCGACATGTGGTCGCGCAGGCTGACTGTCCCTAACCAGTCCCGATGTTTGAGACTCTATATATACAGGAGTGTTATTGCCAGGTCGCTCCTGTGCCTATTGAGTAGCTAACAACTGCTGTGTGCGGCCTGTTAGCTTGGGAACGGCGTCCCCTTTTGAGCAGAGATATGTGTGTGCACTGAGCCTGTGTTATGTGCATTGAGATATATGTGTTGTGTATGTTATGTGTTCTTACCTGCAGAGTCTAACCCTCGCATACTCACAAGCTTCCCAGCTTATGTTTTTGAGGCCTATGTGTCTCAGGCAGTCATACAGTGGGGTCACAGCAGCAGCAGCAGCCGCCGAGGTAGGAGCCGGGGCAGTTCAGAGTCTGTGTGTGCTGGTTGACTTTTGATATTAGACCTCGGAAACATTTATTTGTATTTTGTACTTGATCAGGATTGTGTTAGCTATCAGTAGTCAGTGTATAACAGTTAGTTCAATTATGTGTGTACTGCTTTAGCATGTTACATGATGTGTGACGATATGTGTATTAAAGTTTTAATTAACAGTGTTTTCCGCTAATCCTATGACATGTATGCTACGAGCTGCTTGCGATATTGCCACTTATGATTATATATTGACGTGGCATTTGTGTGAGAAATGTGGGTGTTACAAACAGTCTCAAAGTAGGCCGAAAAACCTTTAAAAAGCTGGAAAATTTTATATATATATATATATATATATATATATATATATATATATATATATATATATATATATATATATATATATATATATATATAGGGGTGGGTTCAATGGAAAACCACTATGCACCTGAAAACTATGGAAACCTACGCATACCGTCCGATTTGGTACATTTCATCAAAAATGCGGTGGCATGATCGTGAATAAGGTGATGCATCACGCGGGGTTCTGATGCATCAGGCGGGAATTTTGATGCATCACACGTGATTTTGATGCATCACGCGGGGAATTTGATGCATTTGTGGTGTTGCATTACGGTTTTCACAAGTTTTCACGTGCATTGCGGTTTTCCATTGAACCTCCCTCTCTCTCTCTCTCTCTCTCTCTCTCTCTCTATATATATATATATATATATATATATATATATATATATATATATATATATATATATATATATATATATATATATAAAACCTGACGTTTTAAGTGAGTTTTTTTTATAAACTTGTTAAGTTAAGTGATTTAAAACATAAAAACCTATATACATACATATTATCATATATATGGGAGTTATTAAGTCCCTCATATCATATAGGACTCGGTTAAACACCTCAAGTCTCATATCAAGTCATCAACAAAATCTACGTTTTTGCGCTCGTTTAGCCATCAATTTACAGTGAGTCTTCATAGCCCCTATTTTCACACTGTTATGTTTTGGGGTAGAAATACATACTACATTTTCATATGGATACAGAAACTGCTTTATTTCTCTTATGTACTAGACATGTGGTTCCATCAGTCCTCAGATCATGGACCGTTAGTTACATCTTTATGTAAGCACGGATATATTATGGATAGATCTATCGGAATTAATGTCCCACACCTAGGTTGGTCACTCCAACTGCTAAGGGGTGCACATATATTTAACATTACGGTATTACATTGGGGAATACTGCACAGGGCAACTCATAATAAAGTTTCGATTGCATGATGGTTTTATATAATACATAACATGGAATTTATGTTATATAAATTCAAACTCAACTATTGATGTCCATACTAGTCATATTTACGTGTAAACCTATGAACTCACCAACAATTTTGTTGACGTATTTTAGCTTGTATTTTCAGGTAATTAAGGCATGTGCCCAGCATCAGAAGCATCCCAAGGCTTCCGTTCATTTTGGAGTCGCATCATTTTCAAAACTCGGAGATTTATTTGCATCATTTTTGATAATTTAATTATGTATTTAAATCTCTGTAACTTGTAAACTGCTCTTTATTTTATTAGGGCTATGTAAAATAATTTCATATTTTAAAATTATATTAACGTATTTTGAAAAAGATCCATATAGTGGTCGTTCACTTGATTATGACTATGCTTCCACGACGTCACGCTTCGTTGCCAACCGGAGTAACAGGGTGTGACATTAGCCCGACATCATCTTAGGCAATTCCAACCAATATGATTGAATCCTGACCTTCTCAACTATTCAAAACGGGCTCACAAATCTCGGTGCTAACTTGTGTCTCTTCACAAACCCAATAACACCCCTCAATGGTGATACTTTCAGATAAACCCAATAATCAATCCCAAAATTGATTGGTTTATGTCTCCGGTCATGTTAACAGTTCTGACGATCCTGAGACGCTTTCATGTTTTGCCTGACCAGTTGTATCTTTTAGTTGGTCTCTTGTAATAGTGTCAACCCAGCAATCGGAGTCTCTCTCCAGCACGTAGGTGTTCTACACCTTTTCCCATTCAAAGCCTCAAACGGTGTTTACTTGCTTGTAACATGATAACTATTGTTATAAGAAAATTCAATTAAGGGCAAATGATCATCCCAATTGCCACCTAAATCCAAAACACAAGATCGCATCATATATTCTAATGTGAGGATGGTCCTTTCACTTTGGCCATCAGTTTGTAGATGATAAGCCATACTCATAGCTATGTGTGTGCCTAATCCCTCTTGTAGTGCAGACCAAAAGTTAGAAGTGAAGCGACTATCCCGATCTGTTATTATGGTCTTGGGAACTCCATGTCGAGTGATGATCCCACTCATATAAATCTGTGCTAGTCTTTCCAGCGAATAACTTTCTCTAACAGGTATAAAATGAACAGACTTAGTCAATCAATCCTCGAACACCTAAACAACATCATGTTGTCGCTTCCTTTTGGGTATTTTTGTTACAAAGTCCATTGTGATGTGTTCCCACTTCCATTCAGGAACATAAAGTGATTGCAAACTACAATATGGTTGCTTCGGCTTTCACTAGTCTGTATGTTCTGCACCTTTCACCGTAGTGCCCAATATCCTTTTTCAAACCCGGCCACCAAAAATCAGCCCTTAAATCATTAACATTTTTTGCTCCCAAGGTGCACCGAAAATCTGGATTGATGTTCTTTTATAGTAATTTCTCTCATAACTTCATATTTCGGCACCCACATCCTTTCATATACCGCTTTCAACCCGATCTCATGAGCTTCCATAAACTTCTTCTGTACCATTATATCATCAGCCTCCATGTTCTCCTCTTTGAAAGTTTCCCTTTGTGCAACTCTAATATCATCAACAATCGTGGATGTCAGCATAGTTGATGTCAATACATCACAACAATCTTTAGAGTAAGCTTTTCGACTTAAGGCATCTGCAACTACGTTGGCCTTTTTTGGATGATAAAGTATCTCACAAGATTCATAAGATTCATGAATATGGCAGGAGCGTTCGTTAAACTGAATGGCATAACCATAAATTCATAGTGCCTGTACCGAGTCGTAAATGTCGTCTTCGGTACATCCTCCTCATGGACCTTCAATTGATGATAACCTGATCGCAGATCGATCTTGGAGAAATAACTCGCACCTTGTAATTGATTAAAGAGGTCATCAATTCTCGGCAATGGGTACTTGTTCTTTATCATTACATTGTTCAGCTCCCGGTAATCGATGCACATTCTCATGATGCCATCTTTCTTTATAACAAACAGTATAGGCGCGCACCACGGTCAAGAACTCGGTCAAATGAAGTCGTTATCTAACAACTCCTGGAGTTGCTCCATCTTTTCTTGCATTTCTGATAGAGCAAGATGGTAATTAAGGAAAACAAGCTGTTAGATATTTAATTTCGATCATGTGGACTTATTTTGTAATAATTATTTACTTATTGTTTAGTCTTGTATTTATTTCTTTAGTAGTTTATTTTTATGTAAAAGTCAAGGGGCCAAAGGTGTCAATGTTTGATAGTTAATTAAAGGAGCCTATGTATAGGCTCCTAGGGTTTGTAAAAACACACGGTTGAATATTGAAGAAACATTCCAGCCGCCAAACATATATTCTCTCTACATTCCTTTTGTCTTCTTCATCACACAATTATTGAGCTTGATTCTTCTTGTATTTGATAAAAGAAACATTAAAGTGCTGATTATTAAAGGGAATACATCATAACAATTGGTATCAGAGCAAAAAAGGTGGATTTCAACTTGAAATTTCGGATTCTGCTGGGTTTTCATGTTCTTCATCGAGTTCTTCATTTTTCCATCGGTTAGATCCATTTAATCTTCTGTTTTCTGCGTTTTTTGTGTTATTATTGTCATATAATCATCACATTATCATCCTCTACTGATATAGAGCTTATTAGGTTCCATCTTTCCATCAAAATCATCTATAATCGGCTGTTTTTCAAACTTTAAAAAATATGGGTTTTATTGGGTTTTTGCTTGTTTTTTTACTGATTTTTAAGTTTTTTGGTATATTTTAAAACATCAAAAGTGTTTAAAATAGTTTCCCAGTCATTTAGAAACATTTTTAGGCCTTAAATCTGCTAAGATCGAAGTCTGATTTGTTCTGCACTTTGAATATCTATTAAAAACCTGCTGTAATTCGGACCATAACTGTAGCATTTCGGACCATCTAAGATCCCAATTCGGACCATTTAAGACCCAAGTTCGCACAACATTTCGGTCCACTTCGGACCAAATTTAGGTGCATTTCGGACCATCACTGTGCCCATTTCGGACCTTCTTTCGGTCCCATCCGAACTTCGGACCATCCGAAGTTCAGATCAGGCACTTCCATTTTCATATTTTGACTTGTGCTTTAATTTAAAATTCTCATTTCGGACCATATATATTTCAGACCAACCGAATCCGGACCATCCGAATTCGGTCCCCCTTCCTGAAAATATTCCTAAGTGTTTGCCCGAAATCCCTACTGTTCACCCGAATCCGGACCATCCGAATTCGGTTCCTCCATCTATACGAAGTCCACACTGTTCATCCGAATCCGGTTCATCAGGCTCACTCATCCGAACTAGGTCCCTGCCTTGTCCGAACCAAAGGTTCATCCGAATTCGGCCCCCGTCCGAATTGATTTCCATCCGAACCACAGGTTCATCCGAATTCGGCCCCTGTCCGAATTGCTATTCAAACGAATTCGGCTCAATCCGAACTCAATACATCCATCCGAATTAGTACCATCCAGTGTACTATTCTTCCGCAGTCCAGTCCATCCGATTAAAGTTTCCACCTTCAAGATCCTATTTGTTCAATCAGCACCCTAATCATGTCTCGTGAAGCTCTAGTACTCGGATCCGAGAACAGACCACCAGTTCTATATCCTGACGAGTATGAACAATGGAAATCCCGGTTCCTCAAATTTTTCGGAATGCAACCCCTTGGAAACTTAATGCTTCAATCCATCTCTGAGGGCCCCGTGATCTACTATCGGGAAATCGCGGCTAGACCCGAGGCTGACCCCCCTATTCTCGCATCCAAGGTTGAAAGAGAACCAGCTAATGACGCCGAGCGTGACAGACAGCATGCCGATAAGAGGGCTGAGTATCTCATCTATCAGGCCCTCCCCACTGATATTTTGGTCGGAGTAGATAGCAAAATGTCTGCTAAAGAAATGTGGGACGAGCTCGAAGTGCAAATGCTGGGGGCAGATCTCGATGATCGTGCTAAAATAGAGGAAGCTAAGGCTAAGTTTACAGAATTCCGAGCGAAAGACGGGGAATCTCTGCAGGCTACGTTCACAAGGTTCTGTGCAGTCCTAAATGAGTTAAACAAACTGCACATCAAAAAGGACAAGGATGACATAAACATCCAGTTCTTTTCAGCCTTGGCCCCCGAGTGGCAGATTGCTTGCCGGGCCACACGACGGGTCCTGAATATTCCTGAGGTATCGATCAATGTCGTCTTCAAAGAGATAAAAAAGTATCAAGGGGATGTGGATCACCAGAAACAGATGGCCAATCAGCTCGCATCTTTGCTGCTATCTGCTAACACTGACATCAAATCCAATGATTCCCTAGCCTTGATCACCAACACGAATATTCCCACTGCATCCTTTGCATAAGGTTGATCATCGTCACAGTACATGTATGCTTCTCCTCCGCGTGAGGTAATTGATGAGGAAGAAGCGGTTATTCAGGAACCAATAGCCTTGTGGACAAATTGTCTCCAACAGCGACGTTTTTCCAACAAGACTAACAATCAACTCCGCTATGACACCAGTCCGCATAGGTACTCAGATGACAGAAGGGATAAACGACGCAATGATTATCGCAGAGATGACAGGGATGACAGAAGGTACGACGACAGACGCGACTATCGAGATGATCGCCGTTATGAAAGGCGAGACGATAGGCGTGAGGATCGTAGGGATGACAGGAGAGATTATGATCGGAGAGACGACCGTTGTGATGACCGCATGGACGACAGAAGAGAGAATGATCATCGAGATAGAAGGAGGGATGATAGCCGAGAACATCGCCGCGCCGATAAGAGGCCGGTTGAAAGAAGGGACGAGAGGCCGCGAGCCGAAGAACCAAAAGGCGCCGAGGAGCGTCTCTGTTATAAATGTGGAAAACCGGGCCACTTTGCTCGGGAGTGCAATAACAAGTTTGACAGGGACGTAGGCTACTACGAACGGAAGTTGGAGGCCGCGAAGAAAAGGACCGATGCAATGGCCCTCGTCGCCCAGGAAGACTACTGGGATGCTGAAGATACCGACGAGGAGGATGATAAGGGCAAGAATTGTTATATGGTTGATCGTCTGGGTTGGATCACTGTGCCATTTCCACTGCTTCTAGTTCAGACCATGCTGATGAGGGGGAGACAATGACAAATCCACCAGCATGTCTGATGGCTAAATCCGACGATCCCGAATGCTCATCATCCGGTTCAGAGACACAAGAGGTATATTCCTGTTACATTCAAGAGCATGTAAATAATTTATCTTATGATGAATGTACATTACACACGCATATACTTGATCTACAAGCTAGTTTAAATGCTGAAACTGAAAAGTGTATACAGGCTGAACATCTAGCTCAAACTTTAAAAGAGTCGTCTGAATTAAATCAATCAAAGTGGTTAACTAATCACAATGTTATAAAACAGATGCTAATCGAAAAAGTAGATGTTCAGGACAGGAATATATATCTTGAATCTTGTATGGATAGGTTATCTAATGAAAAACTCTCGTTAAAAGAAGAAATACTTGTGCTTTCAAAACAATTAGAGACAGTTTAGAAAAATATAAAATGATTGAAGAAGAAAGAATAAGTTTGTACTCACGAATGAAGACCCTTGACGATGCATTTTTAAAAAGGGGTCAAACTGAACAAACTATTCACTTAAATCAGCCCAAAGAAACTAGGTTTTACCATTCTAAACAAGGAATCAGTTTTGAAAATCCTAAATATTTGGAAAAGGCCCAAAAAGTTTTACCTTTATTTTATGACATAAACTATATGGGAGCTGGACTTAAATCTTTCTTTTTTGAGTCATCAAAAGAAGTTTTAAACCAAGAGAATGAGAAACGTGTTGAAAATAAAGAAAAAGAAATTTCTTTTCAATATGAAGAACTTAACGAGAGTTATCCTTCTAGAGTACCCACTTTAGAGGAAGACTTCTTGTCAACTTATTCAGAAGCTGAATTGAAAACAAAACCTGTAAAACCAATTCCTCAACTTTATATTCCTACAAAAGTTCTTCAACATCAAATTAATGTTTTAGAAAAGGAATTGAAGTCATCTCAAAAGAAAGCACTTGATCTTCAAGATGCTCTTCTTAAGAGCGAAGAAAAATTGGTAAATCAAACTTTTCAACAATCTGTGGAATTAACTGTCTACAGAGAAAATTTTGACATGGTTTCTCAAACGTTGAAAGATTTTTCAAAAGAACAAACAGTTTCTCATTCCACCAAAACCCCATGTGTGTCATCCAACAAAGTTAAGACTAAAGCTGAAACTTCATTTATAAAGGTGAGTGCTCAAAATCTTTTAAATATGAGGTTTCTAAAAAGACTTGGATAGAAAAAGACTCAGATCCAATCCAAGTCTTTTAAGAAACCCACTCACCAACAAAACGAAAATTCTGTAAAGTCTAAATCTTCCATGCATACTGACTCTAATCGTTTTGTTCCTACAGATTATGTAAGAAGAGTTCCTAAAACCACCATGCTGGATTTTTCAAGTTTTTTTGTGAAGAAGGCTATAATGCTAAGTGAATTTGTTTCTAGAGATAGGATGTCTGTAATCTCTGAAAACAATGTGTGTAACAATGTATCAAATTTTGTTGCTTGTTTAAAGTACTCTTTCAGTGAATTATTTAATCTATGTCCAACTCGTTATAGACGACAGGTTCCTGAAATGAATGCTTACGTGCCATACCCTGTTAAAAGAATTCGGAAAAAGAAAATAAAAAATGTTGCATCATCAGCCACAAATAAAAATGAGACATGTCCGTTGCCGAGGCCCAAAACCAAAGCAAAGGTCAAAAAGGTCTCAAAAAGTCAAAAACCGAAGGCAATTTCATCGCCTAAGGTTCAAAGCCTAATAAATCCAATCTTTAATGGATTCCAAAGGGCTATGCATCCGGACCACACATAAATGCTAAATGGGTTCCTAATACTGCACATGTGCCATATACATCTGGAACTCCTAACAAAAAGGGACCCATATTGAGATGGGTACCCAAAGTTGTGTGATCTTTATGCAGATGGTTCTTGGTTACTTCTGATCAGGACCCGTTCTTCAATGAAATGGCTTCTAGTTACCATGGACTAGGACCCGTTCTTTTGCTTGTCGGATGTGCTTAAACCGACACATTTGGCTTCTGTGCACACAGCTCAGGACGCGGTCTTAACTCATCATGTTTTTTGAACATCTCGGTTCAGAACACGGTTTGCTTGTAAATAAACGATAGATGTGTTTGAATGCATATAGTTTTTCATTATATGAATTTATTTGCTTTTCAGGCTAAATCCATTTGGTATATGGATTCGGGTTGCTCCAAACATATGACGGGGAGAAGAGAATTGCTGTACAACGTAGTTGAACAATATTGCGGGATGGTAAAATTCGAGAACAACCATCAGGCTCATATTAAAGGATACGGGGACTTAGTTCTAAATAATCTAGTCATCAAGGACGTTGACTATGTTGAGGGATTATCGCATAATCTATTTAGCATAGGACAGCTCTGTGACAAAGGACTAGAGGTAACGTTTAGGGCTAAGAACTGCAGTGTAAGGAGTATGGATGGAAAAGAAATCTTATCTGGTTCCCGAAACTCTAACCTTTACACCATTGACGTAGCCAAGCTCATGGTAAAGGATAGCATTTGCCTCTTATCAAAAGCCTCTTCAAAAGACTCTTGGTTGTAGCATCGAAGGTTATCCCACTTGAATTTTTACAATATCAACAAGCTGGCTGCGAAACAACTGGTCAAAGGTCTCCCTGAATTGCGTTATGAAAAGGACCATCTTTGTGGAGATTGTGAGAAAGGAAATATGAAACGATCATCTCATAAACCAAAACCCGAACCATCAACAAAATGAGTATTGGAGTTACTTCACATGGATTTATGCGGTCCGATGCGGACCTAGAGCGTAAACGGGAAGCGATATGTGTTAATTATCGTTGATGACTACTCACGATATACCTGGGTAAGGTTCTTGCGATCCAAGGACGAGACAGCTCAAGAAATGATAGATTTTATAAAGAGTGTCGAGACCCAACAGCAGCTGTAAGTTCAATCAATCAGATCCGATAACGGCACGGAGTTCAAGAATTCGGTAGTTGAGAGCTTCCTTCCATCCAAAGGTATTCAGCATCAATATTCTGCTGCTAGAACACCACAACAAAATGGAGTCGTGGAAAGGCGTAACTGTACGCTTGTGGAAGCCGCTCGTAAAATGCTAACCTACTCAAAGCTACCTCCATTCTTGTGGGCCAAAGCCGTATCTACAGCTTGCTATACATAGAATCGCTCCATAATCCATAAGCGCTTCAATAAAAGTCCTTATCAACTCTTTTTGAATAAAGTGCCTTTTATCAAGTACTTACGTGTATTTGGTTGCAGGTGCTATGTGCTGAACGATAAAGACAACCTCGGGAAGTTTAACGAAAAAGCGGATGAAACGATCTTCATTGGATACTCATCCAACTCGAAGGCTTATCGCGCATTCAATATCCGAACCAGGACAGTCAATGAAAGTGTGCATGTCACATTTGATGAGTTGGCTGAACTGGCACCCGAAGTTGATCATACAGAACCTTGCATTACACAAATGCCTGAAGACTCTTATACTCATCCTACTTCTTTTTCTTCTTCTGATTTAGTTAATTTGTTTGATCATTTTTACGTAGAATTTTTCAGTCCTAATGCTAATGTGTCTAATGTTGTCAATAACGTAGGTAATCCATCCAATTCAACTGCACCACAAAGTTTATCCGCTCCATCTTCATCCACATCATACCCTCATCCATCAACATCATCCACTGAAACATCCGCAGTTGAATCTACTCCTGTAATACCCTCACATATAATGCCAAATATCCTTCCCTCATCTGAACACTCGGAAATCGGACCGGAACCAGTGGTACCATCACTTGAAACCATTGACCATGAATCTTCATCCATCCCCACTTTAACCACTGAGATTCCATCCCGAGCACCCCTTCCACATGAGACTAAATGGACCCGAAGTCACCCAACCGATCAGATCATTGGTGATCTTTCAACTGGAGTCCAAACACGTAGGGCATCTGCTAATGAATGTCTCTTCGCATCATTCCTTAGTATGATAGAGCCCACTCGTGTGGATGAAGCCCTAAAAGACCTAGACTGGATAGTTGCAATGCAAGAGGAACTCAACCAGTTTGAACAACTCAGACTATGGCGGTTAGTTCCCAAACCAAAAGACCGTACAGTGATCGGAACTAAGTGGATCTTTAAGAACAAACGAGATGAGAACGACATTGTGATAAGGAATAAAGCAAGACTTGTTGCCAAAGGCTACTGACAACAAGAAGGGATAGATTATGACGAGACCTTCGCTCCAGTTGCACGGATCGAAGTGATCAGAATCTTCTTGGCGTACGCAACACACAAGGACTTCAAAGTGTACCAGATGGACGTCAAGACTACCTTTCTTAACGGTGAAATCAACGAAGAGGTGTACGTTGAACAACCACAAGGATTTGCATGGTATGATAGTCTTTCTAATTTTCTTATCTCTGCCGGTTTCAGCAAAGGTGTGGTGGACACAACTCTGTTCACGGAAAAGGAAGGCCTACACATAATGCTGGTACAGATATATGTCGACGATATTATATTTGGATCTACTGACAGTAATTTCTGTAAGGATTTTTCAGCCCTAGTGGAGTCCAGGTTCGAGATGAGTATGATGGGGGAAATGAATTTTTTCCTCGGATTAAAAGTCAAACAACTTGAGAATGGGATTTTTGTGAACCCGTCGAAATATAGTCTTGAAATTCTCAAGAAGTATAAGTTAGACTCTTGCACGAGTATCGCAACTCCCATGGCCTCCAACTGTAAGTTAGACACCGATCCTTCTGGGAAAAGTGTCGATAATACAACTTACAGAGGGATGCTAGGATCCTTACTGTATCTGACTGCTAGTAGGCCTGATATAATGTTTTCAACATGTCTTTGTGCTCGCTTTCAGGCTGAACCAAAAGAATCACACCTAACTGCGGTAAAACACATTTTTCGTTATCTTAAGGGTACACCCGATCTTGGTCTATGGTATCCAAAGGGAACCGATTTTGATCTTACCGCTTTTTCAGTTGCTGATTTTGCAGGTTGTAGAGTTGACTAGAAAAAGCACGTCAGGAGGAATACAGTTCTTGGGAGACAGACCGATGAGTTGGTCCTCCAAAAAGCAGAATTGTGTTTCAACATCCACAGCTGAGGCTGAGTATGTAGCAGCTGCAAGCTGTTGCTCTCAAGTGCTGTGGATGAGAACACAATTACGCGATTATGGATTTTCACTCACTATTATCCCAATTTACTGCGATTCTCGAAGTGCAATTGTCATCTCTTGCAATTCCGTGCAGCACTCTCGAACGAAACACATAGATATCAGGTGTCATTTTATTAAAGATCACGTAGAAAAGGGAACCATTAAGTTGTATTTTGTTGGCACGAAATATCAACTTGCGGATATATTTACTAAAGCTTTAGACGAACCACGTTTTCAGTTTTTAGTATCCCATATCGGCATGTTGAATCCGCCTTCCAATTAAATATCAGATATTGTCTTAAATAATTCTATTTCAATCTATAATGTTTGAAATTCCTTTATTTTTAGAAAATATTGTTGGGTTTCCTATACCCTTGCTAGGTTAAATTAAAACTTTGCAGAAAATTAAATAACCTAACTATGCAAGAATATAAAACCTTAAGGATCTAACCAAACAAGCTAAGCAACTAATTATTAAAATAAAGAGATGAATAAGAAAAACTAACCTTAAGAAAATTCTCAATTTTCTCCACGAAGAACGATTTCACGAACAGCCTCTGAATCGAGCAACAAGCGTCTAAAGCAAGATTGCCTCTAGTTGTTCATACCCAATGAACAAAAGAAAAGATAATTATAACTTTTCTAAGCTCAGATCTCAGACTCCCAAAAACTGGTATCCTTTGTGATCGTTAGAGAACTTAGAATTGAATGAGCAATGAATGAACCAGGCAGGGGCTGCCTATTTATAGGTTTTAGAAACCTACAAATTTTTGATCCCAAATCCATGTGGGATGGATTCGTGGCCGGCCCCCCTATTAGGGTTTAGGGGGTGCCCTGTTGACTATCAACTAATTGCAGTTTAGCCCCTGTACTTCCTCAATTAATTCTATTAGCTTCCGGTTAATTTATTAACTATTAATAAATTAACAAACTAACCCATTAATCAAATATAATCAATTATTTAGTTTCTAATTAATTTATTAAACATAATAAATTAACAAACTAATTAACATTATATATTTAAGTTAATCATCTTCTCTTTACAATTCATTGCATGCACCCAAAAAGGATCCAGCCTGATAACAATATGTTTACAAATAATTGTGACTTGGACACTAATTCCAAGAGTCTCCCACTTGGACAAGTTGGCAACTATTTGTCTAAACACATTCTATTACCAGCCTTCCTAGCTACTCGATACAGCTGCCGAACTCTGAATCATATCAGAGCTAATCCTTTAGATAAGGGATCAACTATTCTTTCGTTCTCTGATATCGTATGAAACGAAGACATGGATTATAATCAATCTTTGGTTTCAAAATTATGTTTTCGGTTTCCGATTAATATGACTATATGAGACTTATTAATTGAACACTTCAATTTTGTCTCGGTCGGGCCCAACACTCTAGAGTCAACGTTTAATCATCAAAGGGCCCATAGATATCGCTTTTCCATATAGGCAAAAGGAACGAATAAACTTCGCATACACAGCGCTAGCTAACTAATAACATCGTAACTAGATACATCCGTTATAACTTGCAGTTACGCACAGCGTTTGAACGCACTAAGGTATGACGGACTAGAAAACCGCAACTTCAATGTATCTCCGTCTGAAGAATATAGGATATTATCATCTTGGAAATACTTATGATTTGATCCATGAAGTATCTTTCCAAGTGTGAGTGCCCTATACTTAAATCTCCATTAAGTACCCATGAATGTTGCAGCAATCTCTATGTATGTCAAACTCTTGACAGTCAACTAACATTCCATGATAGTCTTTATTCAATACTAACTCCCGGTAGTACGAACGACTGAGGTATTTGAATAAAATTAATTACTCTGGGTGTTGGTTCTAAACATGAAAAAGGAAACACAACGATAAATTAATAGAAGATGGCAGCACTTTGCAAATAAATAAATCTCCATTATTTAATCACCAAATCCATTACAATTTCAAATCATTATTACAATGTTTCAAATTCAAAACTAACTACTAAACTTTACATTATCTCGTAATCCTATGCTAACAGCATGACTACAGTGTTTCGGTTGAGAAAGTGGCATTATGAACGGATCAGCTGGATTCTCCTCTGATCGCACTCTTTTCACAATCACATGTCCTTCTTCAACCTTGCTACGAACAAAGTGGTACTTCCGATCAATATGCTTGGACTTTCCCTGATCATTGGGTTCTTTAGTCAACGAAACAACACTTTTGTTGTCGCAGAATATTTTGATGGGGTCTTGAATCGTTGGGAGAACTCCAAGATCTCCAATGAAATTCTTCAACCAGATGGCTTCCTTTGAGGCTTCTGAGGCCGCAATATATTCTGACTCGTAGGTAGAGTCTGCCACGGTTTCCTGCTTCGAACTCTTCCACGTCACGGCTCCCCCGTTCAATAAGAACACCCAACCAGATTGTGACCGACAGTCATCTCTATCCGTTTGGAAACTCGCATCGCAATAATCGGTTACTTTGAGTTCATCCTGTCCACCGTAAACCAAGAACCTGTCTTTAGTATTTCTTAAATACTTAAGAATATTCTTGACCGTCGTCCAATGACCTTCACCAGGGTCTTGCTGATGTCGACTCACCATGCTTAAAGCAAATGAGACATCATGCCTCGTACATGTCATGACATACATTATAGATCCTATGGCCGAAGCATATGGAACTCGACTCATTCTGTCTCGTTCCTCCTGTGTCTTCGGGCTCATGTCTTTACTAATCTTTATGCCATGAGCAAAGGGAAGGTTCCCCTTCTTAGACTTCTCCATACTGAACCTTTTCAGTATTTTGTCCAAGTACGTATCCTGGCTTAGTCCTATTAGACGTCTCGTTCTATCTCTATAAATCTTTATACCCAGAATAAAAGCTGCATCTCCTAGATCCTTCATAGCGAAACATCTTCCGAACCAATCTTTTACACTCTATAATGTTGGGATGTCGTTTCCTATAAGTAATATGTCATCGACATATAATACCAGGAAGACTACAGTGCTCCCACTGACCTTGACATATATGCAGGACTCATCTTCGCTTCTAGAAAATCCAAACTCTGTGATTTTCTCATGAAAGGAAAGATTCCAGCTTCGAGAAGCTTGCTTAAGTCCATAAATGGACTTCTGAAGCTTACACATTTTATTAGGATACTTGGTGTCTACAAAACCTTCAGGTTGTGTCATAAACACATCCTCTGTAAATTTCCCGTTAAGGAAAGCGGTTTTGACATCCTTCTGCCAGATTTCATAGTCATGAAACGCAGCTATGGCCAGAACTATCCTTATGGATTTAATCTTAGCTACCGGTGAAAAGGTTTCCTCATAGTCAATCCCGTAGGTTTGAGTATAGCCCTTTGCCACCAGCCTAGCTTTGTAAGTGTGTACTTTCCCGTTCATATCCGTTTTCTTCTTGAATATCCACTTACAACCCACCGTCTTTAGACCGGGTGTGGGATCAACCAAGTTCCAAACTTGGTTGCCATACATGGATTCAATCTCGCTATCCATAGCTTCCTTCCATTTGGCTGCCTCAAGGCCTACCATCGCTTCCCGGTAGTTAGCTGGTTCATCTAAGTCGACTAGTGTACCATCACTAATCATATCATCCTGTTCAATATGGAAACCATAGTAGAACTCAGGAGGATTGCTAACTCTACCGGATCTGCGCAAAGGTAAGGATATGTCATTGGGTTCAACAGGCATCTCAGCCTCATGTTGATGGTCAGTGTTTGCAGTTGGTTCTTCATCGGTAGTATCTTTAATCTCATCAAGATCCATCTTACTCCCACCCGTCCTCTTTAGATATTATCTCCTTCTCGAGGAACACTCCTCTTCGAGATACAAACACTACGTTTTCACGTGGTTTGTAAAATAGATATCCAAATGACTCTTGTGGGTAACCGACGAATAGACACTTTTCAGATCTTTGACTGAGTTTGTCAGAGGTCTCTCGTCCAACGAAGACTTCACAACCCCAGATTTTGATGTGACCAAGGGAAGGACGCTTTCCCTTCCACATCTCGTAAGGTGTCTTTGAAACTTTCTTGGTGGGTACTAGACTTAGAATATGTGTCGCAGTTTCTAATGCATAACCCCAGAAACTTACTGGAAGTGTTGCTCGACTCATCATAGATCGGACCGTGTCTAACAAGGTCCTGTTTCTCCTCTCCGCAACTCCGTTGAGTTGTGGTGTTCTAGGAGGTGTTAACTAGGAAACTATTCCACAGCTTTTAAGATGATCGAGAACTTGATACTAAGGTACTCTCCTCCCCTGTCGGAGCGGAGAACCTTTATCTTTCTGCCCAGTTGATTCTCCACTTCACTTTGATATCTTTTGAACGTCTCAAAAGTGTCGGACTTATGTTTAATTAAATAAACATATCCAAATCTACTATAGTCATCTGTAAAGGTGACATAGTACCGATTTTCCCCTTTTGTAGCACATCGGAATGGCCCACATACATCTGTGTGGACCAGATCCAATAGTCCTTCACCTCTTTCACACGTTCCTGTGAATGGTGATTTTGTCATCTTGCCTAGTAAACAGGATTCGCATACATCATCTGATTTTAGGTCGAATGATTCCAACACTTCATCCTTTTGGAGTTGGGCGATTTGTTTCTTGTTAATGTGCCCAAGGCGACAGTGCCACAATTTGGACTTATCAATTTCGTTAGAATCAATGTTAAATAATAGGTTGTTATCACACTCAACAGTTTCATATATGCCATTATAAGGACAAGCTTTGAATATAAAAACATCATTCAAATAAACCAAAATACTTCCATTATTATTATCAAAGCTGAAATTGTATCCATCCTTATACAAGGCAAACAAAGAAATGATGTTCCGATTCATATCGGGTGAATAACAGCAATTATTTAAGCTAATCTATACTCCTGATCTAAGCACGAGCTGGAAGCTTCCGACTTTCTTCACATGCGTGATCTTTCGATTCCCCATGATTAGGTTCAGCTCTCCATGCTTCAAGCTTCTACTTTCCCTTAGTCCCTGTAATACAGAGCAAATGTGAGTACCACATCCTGTATCAAGAACCCATGAATTAGAGATAGAAGTGTTATGGAGTTCGATCATGAACATACCTGAGGTGCTGGCCTTTTCGACTTTGCTGTCTTTAAGGTCCTTCAGATATGATGGGCAGCTTCGCTTCCAGTGCCCTTTGCCATTGCAGTAAAAGCATACTGCTTCCTTCAGATCTTTAGTAGGCACAATACCGGACTCTGTTCTCCCTTGAGACCCTTTCTTGGACTTTCCTTTTGGGGCCTTCCAGGATGACTTCCGTTTCTTTGAGGCCTTACCGACAGTAAGCACAGGGGCCACAGGGGTCTCATCTTTCTTAATGCCTAGTTCAGCGGTTCGGAGCAGATTATGCAGTTCCATAATTGACGTCTCCTTTTGATTCATGTTCATCTGATAGGAGAGTGCGAACTGATTATAGATGGTGGGTAGTCCAGAAAGAATGATATTGGTGGAGAACTCAGAGTCAAACACCATATTGAGAGCCTCCAGCCGGTCGAAGTACCCCTTCATCTCAAGGATGAAAGTGTAGATAGATGTTCCAGGTTTTGGTTTGCAGGCCATGAGGGATCTTACCACATCAAGGCGCTCTTTGCTCGCCTTAGCCTCAAACATCTCTCGCAGCTGCTGATTCATCTCAAAGGCCCATGTATTCTCGAAGGCTTTAGCAAGCTCAGGAACCATGGATGACGCCATGATGCAGGATACTTTGTTTGCATCATCGTAATGTTTCTGGTGTGTGTCCATTTCCTCCTGGGTGGGATTCTCATTCAGTTTGGGAATTTGTTCATCGAAAACATACTCCTTGTTCTCGTACCTCAGCATAAACCTGAGGTTTCTCATCCAGTCCACATAGTTCGGACCGGATAGTTTTTCCCTACCCAAAACGGAAAGGAGTGAGAAGTTGGATGCAAGGTTGGGAGCAGGAGTGGGAGTACCAGTAGAAGTAGACATCTGTGAGATAAAGTTTTAGTTAGTATGAAGTATTCCTTAAACAATTTACCCAATTTGAATTAAGGCTAGGATCCATATTTTCGATTCGTTTTATGAAAAGGGTCGCCGTAATCACGCCACGAATTTATTTTAGGTGGACAAACTCTTGTCGATTTCAATCTCTATGAAATTCCTAGATCTTTTGAGATTCATTGAATCTTATCAATGGCATGTTAATCTCGGTTATGCTCAACTACTATCCGTGACTGGGTTGCCGAGGATCACGGACAAGATGGTGAATCTAACCATGCAAAACTGCGTAAGACCCGGCACGGATCAGTCCGGGAATCGCGAGTCCTACATCACCTCCTAATATGTCTCTCATTAGTGTGCCGGTCAATACACACGCTCCACTAACAGTGCATATAGGAGATGTGCATTTTTCATGGATTTGCATACTAATTCACTTTTGATATATCTAAAACGAGATTTTTTGTTTTAGTACTTTAGATTGTACTTTTAATTTGGACACCATCCTATCAAAAGTCCTCGGTAGCTCCATTGAACGCACAGCGAAGCGGAGGAGGTAGGTCAGCGCGAAGCTGTTAAAAACTTACTCCTTTAGGGAAGCAGAGCGACCCGCCTTATACCTCGTTTATAGTTTGTTCACTATGGGTGAGCCGATTTATCAGTTGACTGACGATGTAATTAGATTTAAATGATATATATATATATATATATATATATAATCAATAATACATATATAAATTTCTTTTAAATCTTAGGGGTTTAATTTTAAACTTTTAAAATTAAAGGGTCCATTTTAAACATTTTAAAATTCAGGGTATATTTTAAACAATTTAAAATATTAGGGTCTAAATTAATATTTATATATATATATATATATATATATATATATATATATATATATATATATATATATATATATATATATATATATATATATATATATATATATATATATATATATATATATATATATATATATATTTCGGTTTCAATATTTAAATAAAATAAGAAACATTTAATTATTAAATATATATATTAAATCCGAAACCTATATATATAACCATATAAATTCTCAAAATTTAAACCTAGGATAATACAAGTTTATCCTAATAAATTATGATATTCTAAAACCTTTAGGATAAGCACTTAATTTAAATTAAGGTAATTTCTAGATAAATAGGATTTAGGATAAACCTAGAAAAGCAAGCTTATCTCTAAGGCATGTTTATCTAAAACCCCAAAAATCAAACCCTTAATTAAATTAATAAAATCCTAAATTAATAAATTAATAATTTATTTAATATTTCAGATTTATCCATTTAAAACCTTTTAAAAATCCAAAAATTTGAAGATAAATATGAAAAACAATTTTCAAAATTTAGACAATTAATTTAATATTTAAAAACTATTTTAAAAATTAAATAATTATCAAAAAGCGAATTTTACTCCAAAAATTTCGAAAAATTAATTAAGTTTAAACAATTTAATTTAAAATTAAAAACACCATTAAAATTAAATCAAAATTCCGAAAATTAATCAAAACAAATTTCAAATTTTAAGAACAAGATTATCATCTCAAAATTAGTGCAAAGCTCGTTAGGTTAACTTGTGTATGATACCACTGTTGGGTTTCCTATACCCTTGCTAGGTTAAATTAAAACTTTGCGGAAAATTAAATAACCTAACTATGCAAGAATATAAAACCTTAAGTATCTAACCAAACAAGCTAAGCAACTAATTATTAAAATAAAGAGATGAATAAGAAAAACTAACCTTGAGAAAATTCGCAATTTTCTCCACGAAGAACGATTTCAATTCACGAACAGCCTCTGAATCGAGCAACAAGCGTCTAAAGCAAGATCGCCTCTAGTTGTTCACACCCAATGAATAAAAGAAAAGATAATTATAACTTTTCTAAGCTCTGATCTCAGAGTCCCAAAAACTGGTATCCCTTGTGATCGTTAGAGAACTTAGAATTGAATGAGCGAGGAATGAAGCAGGCAGGGGCTGCCTATTTATAGGTTTTAGAAACCTACAAATTTTTGATCCCAAATCCATGTGGTATGGATTGGTGGCCGGCCCCCCTATTAGGGTTTAGGGGGTGCCCTGTTGACTATCAACTAATTGCAGTTTAGCCCCTGTACTTCCTCAATTAATTCTATTAGCTTCTGGTTAATTTATTAACTATTAATTTATTAACTATTAATAAATTAACAAACTAACCCATTAATCAAATATAATCAATTATTTAGTTTCTAATTAATTTATTAAACATAATAAATTAACAAAATAATTAACATTATATATTTAAGTTAATCATCTTCTCTTTACAATTCATTGCATGCACCCAAAAAGGATCCAGCCTGATAACAATATGTTTACAAATTATTGTGACTTGGACAGTAATTCCAACAAATATCTGTAATTTAAATTTAAGGATTATGTCACAAAATTAAACCTCAATATTTCCTTATCTATGTACATTTTTAATAATTAATGATCCTGACAAATTGCTGTGTGAATTATTCATCACTGAGTGGGATGCAAACATAATCCAGGTTTGTCTGTATCTTTTAAGGCTAAACAGGTTCAAGGACTTCATCTGCAAAAGAAAAGGAAACGAATAGGTATTTATTTGAGGGGGAGTATAGTTAGGATGTTAATTTTTATATTTCTTTGTTTCTATTTATTTTTATTATTTCTATCAATTAAATTTTTTAAATTTTAGGTTGGTTAATTTTATTTTATTTTTAAAAGTTCAATTTTAGAAGTCAAAAAATCCCAAAAAGATTTTTGTTGTTTAAATCTATCAAAAAGACAAAAATATTTTATCTCATCTTATTTTATTTTAGTTTTGTCCTAACTTAAATGCTAAAAAAAATATCAAAAATATTTTATTTTGCAATTGTTTATTTTTGTTTCAAAGAAAAAAATACAAAAAGATGTAATACATTGGGCCAAATCTTTGTTTAAAAACCTTTTTTGTTTTGTTTTGTTGTTGTTGTTTCCATCTCTTAAGGCCCAATAATTTTTTGATGTTTTTGGTGTGTTGTGTTACCAACCGGCGGCCCACACTCCCTTTGGGCGCGGATCTAGGTTACCCGACCCGACCCGTTCCCTTTAAATAAGAGCGGCTCAACGGTCAAACTCACTTTCAAGTCTTCGTCTTCCTCCTTTCTTTCTCCCATCGCTGACCACCACCGATTCCACCATTGCCATCGATTAAAGCTCTCCAAACCATCGTTTTTCTCCATTTTTCTTGCATTTCTCAATTTTGGCACTACCAGGTAACATATTTCTAACTTTATTTCAGCATTTAACTTCTTAAATTGTGTTTTTGATTTTCAAATTTTAGTAGGTTTTTTACTTCATTTTTTGCTAATTTTAGGTAGTTTAAAGTGTTTTATTTACTTAGTTGTAGTTATATAAAATGTTCCTTATATGTTTTTAGTCTAGGATCTTTAATTTCATGCATTTTTGTCACAATCACCACTGTTCACGTTGCATGTTGCATGAACTCATTAACTGCACTGATTGACTTCGGATGTCCGAATTCGGACCAGGCCCCGAATTCGGATGTCCCAACTTAGACAAATTTCAAGCTATTTCACACATCACCGACCGAATTCGGACACTGTGCATCCGGACTCGGACCACTGTTGATCCAAATTCGGTCCTTCAGAAAACTTTCAAAATGCTGAAAAGTCTAAGCTTCAATACTGTTCATCCGAACTCGGATGGGATCCGAATTCGGTCTCCATCCGAATTATGTGTCCCATCCGAATTCAGTCCATTCAATTTCATTACATGCATTTCATCCGAATTCGGTCCAGCATCAATCACATCATCCGAATTCGGTCCATTCATTTTCATTGCATCCTCTCTAACTTCGGTCCTAATCCGAATTTGCATCGTCATCCGAATTCGGTCCAGCACCAACCACATCATCTGAATTCGGACCCTCATACATCATATATCATACATCATCCAGATTTTGGCCGGATCCGAATTCGGTGGCACTATTCATCCGAATTCGGTCCATCCAAGATCCAACACTTAGCATATTTTTTCAATTTTTCCATTTTTTCATTTTCACTATAAATCAAAAATACAAAAACATTTGCATTCTGGTGCACCATTGATTAGAGTTAGGATTAGTGTTTGAGTGAAAATGTCTGTTCTAACATTGGTCTCTTAACGATTGACTTTGGACTTTATTTAGTAGAAATTTTATTCTACTAATAAAGACCCGATGCTTTAAACAGATCAGACAATTTCTATTTCACAGTTATCTAGACTTCATATCAATCTCTTATTAGTTAAAGTCTTCTAACTTTGATGCATCTTTACAGGAATGATGGAACCCACTGTTGTTCTTACCATACCCCATCCCCCCATTCCCAATAACAACGCCCAACTACCCGAATAATCCATTCTCCCTCAAGCCGAGTTTGTCGAGTTCATACCCCATAACTGGCAGCTTGATGTGTCCATCCTCACTAAAGAACCCCAAACTCTAGCCTTCGACATCCTCATTCACCACCCCATATACTACTCCCTTTCTACAGCCATCGCCGTTCCACAAATCTATCTACAACAATTTTGGAACCGATTGCACTTTATCCCCGATGCCGAACCCCACTTCACTTCCACCATTGACTGTGTCCCAGTCAAGATAACCACTTCCGCCATACGGCATATACTTCACCTACCTCCCGAAGCCTATTTGACAACCCGCCTTCACTTTGATCCCATTCCCTCCATTCAAGAAACCCTCGCCGAAATACAAACCTTGGGATATGACGGTCCTCTTACCAAGCCTTCAGACTTTAAAACCAAAAATCTTCAGTCTCATTGGAGGATCTTGTTTGACGTCCTCAACAAATGCTTCACAACAAAGCATTCTGGACACGACTCTGCCTCGGCTCAAGTCCTAGCAATGTTCACCGGTTTTGCCTTCGACTGCCACGTAGACTATGCAGCATTTCTCTTCGAGGAATTGAAGAGAGTTCATATGGAGAGAGGCACCAAACGAGGCCGCAAATATATCCCTCTCCAACGTTTCCTATAGCTCATCATACAATACGCCATGGATACCGATGACGACATTCATGAGCGTCCTGAGGCTGATGTCTACCCTACAGTGGCAATCCAGAAGCTTAATCTGCCAAAAGGGACTCCGTCTGTACCGATAATGACTATCCCACTGTCCCTTCTTCTAAAGGCAAGGCAATTGGAAAGGGTCGGGGCGTATATACGAGTGTTTTATCCGGATGAGGCTCAGTCAGAACCGACTGAGCCAAGCCAGTCCGAAGGTGAGGATAGATTGAGTGAGGACGAGGGAGATGAGGCGGAGGTACAACAATCCATGGGGTTAGGTGAGCGGGAGACTTTGTTTGTGAGCGAGGGAGGAGTAGGTGAGGCATCAGCCGGACCACCCACTCGAAGACCATAAGTACGATGGCCGAACTAACCCCCTCCACCCACTTAGCATCCTCTCTACAGGGTGTTATTTCATTCCACGGGGATACACCACATATACCATCGCCCTCTCATTCGGAGAGCGACGGTGTTGAACGAGGTCACACTCCTCCCCACGTGACGGAACCTCTTTCTTTCACGATTCCATCCCCACAGATACACACAACGCACGATGCCTTTATGGCATCCCCAAGAGCTGCCTCTGTGGCAGCTCCACAAACTTCTGGATCTGAGCGTCCCATAGTGGAGCCAGAAATGACAGAAGGAAGACCTGAAGTGGCTCCATCAACGCCATCCACTTCAAGCCATCTCCCAATTAACTTGGAGATGTTAATGACAGCTCTTCGTGCTGCCGGAGTTGTTACCCGGGCTGACCTGGACGCCCAAAAGGAGGCTGCTGAAGAACGTCATACCGCCCTTCTCTCATTCATAAAGGGTAAGGGTGTCGCTTTTGAGGATCTGCCTCTACCAGGATCCCATTCAGTCCAGACACAGATTGCAGAGCTTTCAGACAAGATAGACGCGTTCACTCGCCTAATCCTTCAAGTCCAGGAGCAACTCAACTCCAGAATGGACCGTCTTGAGTCTGCTGTCATTGAGCTACAGTGCCGTCCTCAGGCTGAGTCCCAGAAACGCAAGCATGACGATCAGGATGACCCTGATCGCCATGAGGGGGAGAAACGCCAGAAAACTCAGTCTGAGGACCCTATGTTGATTGAAGGGGGAGCTATCTCAGAAACAAAAAAGATTCAGGGGTCTGGGGATCAGAGTTATGAGGCTCGGGAGATGCTAATGATTGAAGATGAGCCACTGATTGAAGGTCCGACTCCATTAGATCCTATGTCAGCAATGGTGGAGTATGAACCTTTATATGAAAAAGTCGAAATCATATTAGTTTCTGACTCAGACTCTGATACTGAGGACGACTATCCCTTTCTCACCCCAAATCCTGAACCTGAATCACCGCAAAAATCATCCTCCTCGGTTGAATTTTTGAATTCCCCAACCCATGCACCTCAACAAGAAATAATTTCTACCATACAAACAACTTCACCTTCTCCCATAGAAACTCCATCAATCCAAATCACTCCCTCAGTAAAAGAAATCTCATCAGTTAAACATACCCCAACAGTCCAAACAACCCTTCCAATTCAATCAAATCCGCCAGCTCAAATTGCCGAATCATCAGGGCCCCGAACTGTCGATTGCTTTAATACAAAAGACGTCACCGCAATATACGACATGACAGACGTAGAATGGATCCGATGGTATTCAAGGGGTAAAGTTCATTCTCTGGATGCAGAAATGAGAGAAGAATTGAGTCAGGACCGGAGGGCTCGAGTCTTGAAACTTCTTGAAGCTCCTCCCACCGAATTAGAAGAGCCTGCGGTCCAAGGGCTAAAGGAATTCTTGAGAAAATTCCCTACTGAACAGTTTCAGAATCCATTCTTAGAAGAAAGATTCAAGATGGTATTTAGAAAGAGGCCAGGGTCTTTCAGTTGACGTCTTCTGATGGTCATGACCAATGCATCTCGAGCTGAACAAGCAGAATATAATCAGATGATGCAAAGGGAAAAGAGAGATAAAAGCAAATACTGGTCTAAATCAAAAATTGTAAAGATCAATAACATCCACATGTACCAAAGAGCCAGAGTATTCACTCCGGCATTTGAGGTACTCAGAGAAGACGGAATGGTTCAAGAATTGCATGAAAGTGATCTTGATTTTGCAAATATAGACGACATCGAGCTTCTGCACAACAAGTTGAAATACAAGATCAAGGGTCGTCTGACTCACATGACTGCAGTTGCGGCCCTGGTCCGAATCATGAATCGCCGCTCAATTGTGATGTGCCTCAAAGATTTTTAAATGGCAATTGAGAGTGCATTAGTTTAAGTGGGTCTGAAAGCTCCTGATCAAGACATATTTTTGGTAGACCACTATCCGGCCTATAAAGTACTGCTTCAAGGTCAGCCAGGTGTTATATTTTTGAAATAGAAAGGTTACAAAAGATTCATGCACTTTGAGGATCTTCCCTGTTATTCCGACGGTACTCTCAGATTGGTTAGAGCCGCGCTTACTCAGAAAGTTCAAGATTTTGACGCTCAACCAGATCCGGAACTCAGATGCTTACCGAAGGAGATTCAGGATATCCTCAGCGGCATAGAATACCTGAACGAACGGCTACATATGAGACAAGTGATAAGATAATTTGACGTCATCCTTGGACTCCGCGAATCTACCGACCATGCCAAAGTTCTAGGACCTCCATATTGATCGAAAAGAGGGAGATTGTTAGATATTTATTTTCGATCATGTGGACTTATTTTGTAATAATTATTTACTTATTGTTTAGTCTTGTATTTATTTCTTTAGTAGTTTATTTCTATGTAAAAGTCAAGGGGCCAAAGGTGTCCATATTTGATGGTTAATTAAAGGAGCCTATGTATAGGCTCCTAGGGTTTGTAAAAACACACGGTTGAATATTGAAGAAACATTCCAGCCGCCAAACATATATTCTCTCTAGATTCCTTTTGTCTTCTTCATCATTACACAATGATTGAGCTTGATTCTTCTTGTGTTTGATAAAAGAAACATTATAGTGCTGATTATTAAAGGGAATACATTATAACACAAGCTATCAGTGATGCTCTGGGGATCAAATCAATTCTAAATTCGACTTGTCTATCAGGTGGCACACCAGACAAGTCCTCCGGAAACACATCCGGAAATTTAGACACGACAGCCACATCGGCCACAATTTTCTATTCTACCTTGGCATCGATAGCATATGCCAAAAACGACTCACAACCCTTAGCAACCAGCTTTCGGGCCTTAGCAATATTAACCAAACACAGATCACCTCATTCTCCTATCACCGTAAATACAAATTTCTCGCCCCTCTGGAGTTGTTATCTTTATCATCCTCTTTTTATAAACTATATCAGCTTCATTCTTGACTAACCAGTCCGTTCCGACTATCACATCAAACTCTTCGAACTCTATCAGAATCAAATCAAGATTAAAAACTACACCTTCAATTACCATGGCACAATCGTGATAAAGTCTATCCACATTAAACAGAGTATTATTAGCAGTTTCTTAGAGGTAAGAATATTAAATTGTTGAGAAAACATAGCATATACAAAAGACCGATTAACACCAGAATCAAACAGCACTCGTGCAGGGATAAAGTTAACAATAAACATACCCGTGACCGCCTCATGGTTTTCCTAAGCCTCTTCTGCAGTTATCTGAAATGCACGAGCAGGTGCCCTTAGTGGCTGGTTCTTGCGATTAACTAAACCTCCACTTGATCCTCCAGATGATTGAGTTGTTGATGAGGCAGCTGATGTTTCTTCGTTGCAGTTTCGACTATATGATCGGGTTAAACCCAATTCACAAAGTGAAAAAGAGTTAGTTTTAAATGGAAACATGCTTTAGAATGTTTAAACTATTGATAAAATTCATTATGCAGGTAGAGAATCATTTCATGTACAAAGTCTGACGAAATTGAGCTCAACTGGAAAGTCAGGCGCAGGGCGGGGCGCATGCCTGCGCCCAGACCACGTGCTCAATAGAATGATTTTGGATACCAAAAGACGTGGAGAGTATCCTGGACCGCAGGGCAGGTGCAGACCTAGGTGCAGGGGGGGCGCAGGCCTACGCCTACTGTTGCGCATAACCCATAAAAATTAATTCTGTGTTTTATTTATGGTTTTGAGGTCTGCCTATATATATTTAAGGTATCACACGAAAAAAGGGACGCATTTTTGGAAGGAAAAACCTTAGATTGATCACGTTTGAGCGGATACGGCTACGAAGAACGTACGAGACAACACACGACTCTACCCATGATGAATCAGAAACTCTTAATCACTGCACACACGATATCTGGCTAGTTTCACAATAGTCACTCCTGGAGGAACCATGAACGCTAAGCGTTTATTTTTATGAATGATTTATTTATGTTTACATTATTGAATATTTATGCTTTGATTGTAAACACTATGGTGGTTATTTATCTTGTTGCGTTTCGTAACATACTTCGTTGATAATTTAGTATTCATGTTGAGTTATATGTTTGATTAATACGAGTAATTAAAGTAACACGCGCTATACCCAAGATCACGTAACGACATTAATAACGATTATAAAAGGTTCTGCCTATGTAATATTAATATTGTTCACGAAAGTAAACAAGAAATCTAAGTGTTGAATCCGGGAGTGGTTAGTTTCGTTTAACGTAATTATTTCAACACATTCAATCAAATATTTTGCTTACAATTGTGCAAAGTAGTAGTTTATTGAATTTTATAAACGCAAGTAACATTCTATTGCAAATCATCACTTTTAGTCAACCAAAGTTCGCAACGCTAGTTGCTCAAATAAGTGTAATTAACATCTCGCTCCCTGTGGAGGCGATCCCTACTTACCCTAACTTTTGAGGTATTTAGTGGTTATTTTTGGCGAGTTAACGAAGCTCGTTTAAATTTTGGCGCCGTTGCCGGGGAGCGGTTGCGCTTAGCGACACGTATTTTTGTAACTAGTTTAATTTAGTTAATTTGCTTATTTGTTTATTTTCTATTATTCTCTTTTTCTTATTATTGCTATTATTATTATTATTATTAAGAAAAAGAGAATCGTGGCGCAAGCATCGATTCTCACCAAAAAGATAGACACTAGTACATCACCAGGATCTCATAGGTTTATGAACACACGTTATTCCGGAAGAAGTTCACCGTCGAAATTTGATTCCGAAATAGAAAAAATCGCTAGATCAAAAAGACGAGCCACGAAGCAAGCTAACGAAAGTAAAGGCTTTGTTCTTGTGAGGGGCGCTAAAGAGATACCTAGTTATGAGGACGAGAAGATACAAAACACTTTTATCGAAGTCCAACAAAACAACAGGGCAATGGAAGAGCGACGAACAGTAGAATCCCATTATAGGTCGGGTGATTCCTAATCCATCACCCATTCTCTATCCAATCACAGATAATGAGCCTAAAATTTGGCCCTAGCTATTTAGCATCATAATGGTTTTTCGCGGAGCACCAAGTGAAGAACCGTATGAGAATTTAGCGGAAGTCACTGCTATATGCAAGGCCAACCATGTAAGGGGAATGACTGTAGATGCGCTTAAGCTCAGACTATTTCCTTTCTCTTTGAAGGAAAAAGCAAAAAATTGGTTTGTGTCACTGCCTACTGATAGTATAACTAATTGGGATGAAATGAAAAAGGAATTTTTAACTAAATACTATCTAATTAGTAAAACTACAGAAAAACAAAGAGAAGTCATTGGATTTAAACAAAGACTTGGAGAACAATTTTTGAAGCATCGATAGGATAAATGAATTATTAAGAACATGCCCACATCATGAAATCCCTAAATGGATGTTGATTAAGAACTTCTTTGATGGGGTAAGTCAAGAAAGCAGAAGTATGATCACTGTCGCTTCATGCAGAACCTTCTTAGCTAAAGAGGATGACGAAGCATGGGAGCTGTTAACCCAGTTAAGTAAGGGGTTAAAAGTCCAAGCGGGTTTGGAAAGTAGCATTGGTGTCCAAGTTATGGGCATCGACAATGCGTGGAAGTGAGAAGTTAAATATGATATCTCCGAATTAAGCAAAAAGATGGATTTATTGATGAAGGGAATGGGAAAGGTTACAGTGGCACAGGTCTGTTGTGTCACATGTGGAGAACCATCCCATCAAACCGAGAATGTCCCACATACTCTTTCTCATGAGGAGTATAAGAATGAAGCTTTTGGCTATCGATAACGAAGAGAATGGGATAACCCATATTCAGATACCTACAATCTGGGATGGAGAAAACACCCGAACTTTAGTTGGAGGGAGAATCAAGACACAGAAGCTACCGCAAAACCGAGATATGAGCCACCTCGTCAACAAAACCAGGATTTTCAATATGGATTAACCTCAGCCACAAAGGATGATCGATATTGTAAAAGTCAAGGCCCAAAAGAGGAATCTGAAGGAAGACCGGTATTAGGGAATTCGAAAGAGTTCTCTGAATTTATGATGAAACAACAAAGTATGGTACAAGTGAAAACAATGGAGATGTTTGGAAGACAAATGGGAAAAATTGCAAAGTCTTTAAATAAACGAGAAGAAGTGAAGCTTCCAAGTAACACCATAGTTAACCCATCGTATCACCATGGTAAGGAAAAGAAGTATGAAATCAATGAAGTTGCCAAAATCACTACACTTAGGAGTGGGAAGAAATTTGATGATAAGATCGAAATGCCTAAGGAAAGTGAGACAGATTAATAGGTGGAAACGTCTATGAAGAAGAACCACCTAAATCAGAGTCGAAGGTAGAAACAAAACATAAGAAAGTGACCTTTCAGGATTAACAAGCCAAGAAACCAATCAAAACTAAAGTTGGGGAGGGCAGTTCAGATACCAAAACTACTCCTTATCCATCGGCTTTAGAAAATCCGACATCATTTCCTTATGGTAAGAGAGGACCGAAAACTGAAGATTTATGGGATGTCTTTAACCAAGTAAAAATCATTATTTATTTAATCAAAGCTATAGTACAACAACTCCCTTCTTAAGCTAAATTCTTAAAAGACCTTTGTACTCAGAAACGTAAGTTCAAAGTCTCTCTTCCTAAACAAATAAATCTGACTGAACAAGTTAGTGCGGTCATTACAAGCTCACTACCGCCTAAATTAAATGACCTAGGATCACCCTTGAAACCGGTTACTATCCGTAATGTTCAGATTATGAAGGCACTTCTTGACTTAAGGGCAAGTGTCAACATCTTGCCTAGAAATTTATTTGATCAACATGATCTAGGCACATTGCAAACAACAGATTTCATCTTGCAATTAGCAGATAGATTAACCAAAGTTCCACGGGCAATGTTATCTAATGTAATTATTAAGGTTGAGGACTTCTACTATCCAGTGAATTTCTTGGTCTTGGATTTGGACATCACTTATAAAGAGAGCCAACCGGCAATCACACTAGGTCGCCCCTGGAACCCCGCTATCGGGGGCGCTGCCCCCGAACCCCCGGTAATTAATCTCAAATAATATTGAACAAGTGTGCACTCCGCACCATCCCAACTTGTTTAATATGTAATAAGATTATTTTGGTCAAACAAGTTTATCTCATTACACTTAAATCATATTGGTGATAAATCACCAATACTTTAACCCAATGTTAATATCAAAAAAACCTTATAAACTTTTTTTTATTTTCACGATTAAATTTTAAATATTTTTTCAATTGTTTAAGTCGCTAAACTTTTTTTTGTCCTGCTCAAAATTGTGTAATTTTGACCGGCTACTGGATGAGTAGGTAAAACACAACCTATAAAACAAAAGGTTTCGGGACTTAATCACTAAAACATGTAAAGATAGTGAGTTTTCTCCCAATATTAACCAGATGAAAAAACTAAGGTTACTTGTTTGATAATCGGTAAAACAAGTCAAATATATATACTTTTGAATAACACAAAAATAATTTAGGGACTTAAACAATGGAAAAAAAATTCACGAACTTAATTACAAAAATGAAAAATGTTTATAGGGTTTTTCAAATATTAACTCTTAACTAAATTTATATATTAGTTCCAAAACACATCTATTAATAAAAACTCAATGTTCTAGGTACGAGCTTCAAATATAATCTACATCTCCTAACTACGACCTACAATCTTGAGCTACTAGCTCCAGCTATAATCCTCACCTATAATCTTTAGCTACCATCTCCTTCAACTACTAGCTCCAACAACCGACTTTTGCTATCTTGAGCTACTAACCAGCAAATAAAATCTTCACCAGCCATAATGTCTAATAGTTAGCTCCAGCTATAACATTCAACTATAATCTCATCCAACTACTATCTGTAGCTACCAGCAATTAGGAGTGTTCAAAAAAATCCGAATCCAAGCATCCGAAATAAATATCCTCCGATCCGAAACTATCCAAAATTTCGGATATCCGAAAATCGGATATCCGAAATTTCGGATTCGTATAGTAAAATTCCAAAATTTCAAATATTCAGATATCCGAAAATAAAAAAAACTTGTTTTAAAAATTTTATGTCTTTAATATTGACTATTTACATAATATTGAGTGTTTATTGTTATTCTAATATATATTTTTTAGTTTTATCTTGATATTATAAATTTATTAACTAATATTTTATATATTTTAGTTTATTTAATCGTTTTTTAGTCGCTATGAGTAAACTAATTCCAGATATATTTAGTTTGTGATTTATTTATTTTTAATATGTATTTGGATATATGAATTTTTATTTTAGATATTTAAAGATTGGATTTAATTTTTAGAAAAATATGAATTTTCAGATATTCGGATAATCTGATATCCGAATCCGAAATTTCAAATAACCGGTTTTGGTCACCCTTATTTTTAACATAAGTGTCCAAGAAAACTAATTGTATTAAGTGTCATAATAGATTCCAATTTATTAAAACCCCAATTAATAAATGTCCAATAAAACATAACATGTTAGGACTTAATGATCAAGCGTTGCATTAGGTTATTTCATAACAAGACGCCACTAACTAAATGTCTTATAAAACTTATTATATTAGAATCCTATGTCTCATGTGTCATATTACAGTACATGATAATAAGACCCCACTGATTAAGTGTCCTATAAAACATAAAGTATTACGACCCATATGTTAAGTGTCCTAATAGATTACATAATAATAAAACCCCAATGAATAAGTGTCCTATTACACATGATATTTTAGGAATTAATGATCAAGTGTTGCATTTGTTAATATCATAATAAGACATCACAAAAAAGTGTCCTATAAAAGTTAACATATTAAAACCTAAATCTTAAACGTCGTATTAGGTTATGTATCATGACACTGATATACATACGTCCCATAAAACTCAATGTATTATGACCAAAGTATTAAATGTCCCAATAAGCGTCAATTTAATAGGACACAAAAAGCTTCGTGTCCTATTAAGACTCTTTTAGGACGATACCCGAAAACCATCCTATAAAAGGCGTCCTAAAAACCCCCTTTTTGTTGTAGTGGACACACAAAATTGAAATTCTCCCTACTAATCTAGCACAGTCAGTGAAACCTTCCCTTGAACAGCCACCAGTACAGGAGTTGAAACTGCTTCCTTCTCACCTCAAGTACGCTTTTCTTGGTCCTGATAGCACATTGCAAGTAATCATTGCAACTGATGTTACTAATGAACCAGAAAAGGCATTGTTGGAAGTATTTTCAAGACACAAGTAAGCGGTAGTCTGGACTATCGCAGATCTTAAAGGGATTAGTCCATTAGTGTGCATGCATTGGATTATCACTGATCCAACAGCTAAACTAACCAGAGATGCTCAGCGAAGGCTGAATCCCAATATAAGAGAACTAGTGAAGAAAGAAGTGCTGAAATGGCTAGATGAAAAAGTTGTTTATCCTATATCAGATAGCCAGTGAGTTAGTCCCACACAAGCGGTTCCCAAGAAATCAGGAATCATTGTAGTCGACACTCCAGAAAGAGAAAGGATTACAACTCAACCTGTTACTGGGTGGAGAGTATGCATCGACTACAAAACATTAAATGCTGCAACCTCCAAAGAACAATTTCCTCTGCTGTTTATCGACCAAATTGTAGAGAAATTAGCAGGACAAAAGTTTTATTATTGCTTCTTGGAAGACTATTCAGGTTATAATCAAATCAAAATACACCCAGATGATCAAGATAAAACAACCTTACATGTTCGTATGGTACTTTCGCCTACCAAAGAATGCCATTTGGATTGTGTGACGCTCCGACCACATTCCAGCGGTGTATGATGGCTATAATTTCAGATATGGTCAGAGGCTCTCTTGATATCTTCATGGATGATTTTTCAATATTCGATAAATCATTTGAAGGGTGTTTATCTCACTTAGAGAAAACGCTCAAATGATGTACTGAAACTAATTTGGTATCAAGTTGGGAAAAGAGTCATTTTATGGTCAAAGAGGGAGTGGTACTAGGACACATAGTGTCAGAAAAATGAACGATGGTCGATCGCGCAAAAATACAACTTATTTTATCCCTGCCACCACCTACAAATATCAAAGGGGTGCGTTCCTTCCTAGGTCATGCATGGTTTTATCGGAAAGGATTTTAGTGCCATAACTAAACCCTTGTGTAACGTATTGCTAAAAGACACCGAATTCAACTTTGACAAAGAACGTGTAAAAGCATTCGAGACACTAAAAACTAAGCTCATAGAGGCACCTATCTTGCAATCACCTGATTGGTCTCAACCCTTCAAGATCATGCGTGATACCAGTGATCATGCGGTGGGTGTTGTTCTTGTCCAAAGAGTGAAAAGCCTGTGGTTATCTACTATGCAAGTAAAACATTTTCAGAAGCTCAAATAAATTACACTACGACTGAAAAGGAATTTCTTGCAGTGGTTTATGCATTAGATAAATTTAGATCGTATGTCTGAGGAGCTAAGGTAATTGTGTACTCCGATCACAGTGCCTTACGACACTTTTGGCTAAGAAAGATGTAAAATCACGACTGATTCGATGGATACTGCTATTAAAAGAATTTGATATGGAAATTTGAGATAAAAAAGGCTCAGAAAATATAGTAGCAGACCATCTCTCAAGATTACCGGTAATTTCCACGTATATGTTTGATTCCATTAGAGATAATATCCCAGTTGAACAACTATTGTTCATCGCAAAAGTGCAATGGTTTTCTAACCTAGTAAATTATTTTGTCATAGGGAAAATCCCGGGCCATTGGAACTCACATCAGAGAAAATATTTATTCTCTCAAACCAAACAATATATTTGGAGAAGCCGGATTTGTTCAAAATTGGAGCAGATCAAATTATCCAGCGATGTGTGCCTAAATCACTTCCATTCGTGTGCATGCGGTGGTCACTTCAGTGCAAAAAAGGCAGGACATCAAATTCTACAATGTGGATTCTTTTGGCGTACTATCTTTAAAAATTCATACGAATTTTTTAAATCGTGCTTGTGACGCCAACAAATAGGAGGTATTTCGAATCGAGATCAAATGCCCATGACACCGATTCTCATTGTTGAAAAATTTGACGTGTGGGGCATAGACTTTATGGGACCCTTTCCTAAGTCATACGATTTCGAATATATACTCGTGGTAGTTGATTATGTCTCTAAGTGGGAAAAAGCAGAGGCTACAAGGACTAATGACCATAAGGTAGTTTGTCAGTTTGTTAAGAAGAACATATTTACACGTCATGGAATTCCTATATCTATAATTAGCGATGGGGGTTCACATTTCAAAAACATGTATTTTGGCAAATTACTTAAGCATTATGGAGTCACCCCCATGATCGCAACCCCATACCATCCACAAACTAGTGGACAAATAGAAGTATCTAATAGAGAGATCAAACGTATACTAGAGAAGACAGTGCGACCAGATCGTAAAGATTGGTCTACACGACTAGACGATGCATTCTGGGCATATCGCACTGCTTTCAAAAACCCTATTGGAATGTCTCCATATAAATTAGTGTACGGGAAGTTATGCCATCTACCGGTTGAAATGGAACACCGCGCACTATGGGCCATTAAGAATACAAATCTCACATTCACAGATGATAGTGTAAACCGGGAATACCAACTAATGAAACTAGAAGAAATCCGTAGGGAATCTTTTGAAAGTACTAAAATATATAAAGAAAATACAAAGGCTTTCCACGCCCGTCTAATTTAAAGGAAGGTGTTTAATAAGGGTGACAAAATGTGGCTATTTAATACACGTCTGCGGCTATTTCCAGGCAAATTAAATAGTAATTGGACAGGTCCGTACGTAGTGACTAATGTTTATCCTCACGATGCGGTAGAAATACAAGACCAAAAAGGTGGTGAACCATTTAAAGTCAATGGGCATCGACTTAAGTTGTTCATGCAATGGGCCACAGGTGATGTTGCATCATCTAAGACGATGGTCTTAGAGGATGCCACCAGATTATTAAGGAATCGTATGTCTCGCTGAAGACATTAAACTTACCGCTTCCTGGAAGGCAACCCAGAGAACATTGTGGTTGTGTTCTGTAGAAACCCTCACGAGACTATAACTCGTCCACTCGGGCTACCGAGGGGTTTAAAGGCTTATTGCACATGCTAAGTGCAATCGCTTTCACCACGGAAGTGTGATTTTAATTATTGTAGGTAATTTCTATTTTTATGTTAATATATTTGGAATAGGACATGAATCGATAAAAACATCATGCACGGTGAATGATTAAGTTGGTGAAAGGCGTTAACACTCGGGATTTTAACAATCTAGGAAAATCAAAAGGAATATACAAATAATGAGACACTTCTTAGACTTTAAATGTATTATAGCAACTATATAAGTTGGGGACCAACCAAGGAGTGAAGTACACATGCAAAATGCACCAGGAGGACAGACACAGAGGGCCAAGCACAAGGCTGCGCCCCGCGTTGCACCTCTTGCGCACGACTCCGAATGGCGCATGGGTGCGCCCGCGCCTGTGCTTTAATGAACTCAACTGGTGAACTTTCATGGCTTGTACTCTCATTTTCCACCCATTTTCTCTCTACACTCTCTGTTACATCCGAAAATTGGGGTCTCCTTTGGGACTAGGGTTCTCTCAAACAAGATTCTTTCTCTCTAATCTTCTCTCAAGTTGAAACTCTGTCAATTGTAAGTATTATCTCCCTTTTAAGCTTCAATGTTAGTATAGACTTTTCGGATCTCAAATGTTATTCATGATGTTCTTCAAGCATGGCTGAACTTGTGTACGAAATTTTCTGCCAAATATCTCCTATTTAAGTTCTTGAAATATACTTAGTGTGCATTCATGAGATTACGTGGAAATAGGATGATATTTCTCCAACAATGTGCGATTTTAGGTTTTCATGGAAAATTAATGCTTGATTCTAGGTTATAATGATTGGAATTTGTTTAGTTAGTCTCAATCATAACGAGATGCTAATTTGGGTACGTAGATAAACAAACATATATAGACATATATCCCTAGTTAGTTCGCATTTAAATTTTCGTGCAAATTTGCGCCATGAATGTCGTTAAGATAATGGGTAGATCCAGGGGCATTTAATTCAACAATGTTATGATCAAAATCCCATTTGTCATTCAATTCTATGTCACATACATAATGTTGATTATAATGTCATGCAACGTATGTGTTCATGCACGTAGTGCTCATGGCATAGTTGCTAGAATTCATGCCCGAACGCATCAATTAGAGGTCATATGCCTTAATTCTTGGGGTCATAATCCCACATCTTGTAGGCAAGAATTGGTCATCATGTGTTGCACATTAGGACATAAGTGCATATAGCCGGAAGCTTGGAACATTCATGGTGGTTTATACACACACGATGTGGTCACATTGTGTACATATAGTGTTCTTGTCTAATCTCGTGTCTTGTTTGATCATAGATGGCAAGTCAATATAGCGCCAATTCAAGTCGTCGCACCACAAGAACCCCAAGTATGCGTGTCCACATGCTGATCCCCATTAACATCGAGTATCCTCGCCACCACTTACTTCACCAATTCTGGAATCACCATTCCGTTTTCACATTGAGCGAACTTTGAAAGAATCGAATTTCAAGAACTTTAGGATCATTAAAAGTTTCGACCGGTTGGGGTGGTCGGGGGCTCTACGTTTGGAAACCCCGTTTATACATGAAGAGGAGATAAAGGAATGGTTTAGCATGATGGTAAGACGCGAGGGAGAGGCGGAGCACGATTTTGAACTCCGGGTACCATCGATAACACCGAGGTGGTAATCTCGAGGTCAGATTTGTGCGATTACTTTGACTTAGACATGGATGTGCCGCGCCAACATGAGATTTCGATTGAAGTGGACTTATCCAGGGGTGTCCTTAGAAAGCTCGTTGAGGTGTTTAACCACAATTGCTCGTTGAGGTGTTTAACCACAATGGGCTAGAAAGCTCGTTGAGGTGTTTAACCACAATTGCGCAAGTCTGTTCTTATACAAAGTACTACCGAGGAGACCTCCGACCATGGGAAAATTGCTTTGGAAATTGGTAGTCTTTAACATCCTTCCTTGCTCTTCAAACACGACATCGGTTCGGACTCGGGAGGTAATGTCTATACATGCACTCATGATGGGTCAGCCCGCCATATCTCTTGCATATATTATCATGCAAAACTTATGGGATGTGACACTCTTGAGAACTCGAAAGGAAATTCCACACGGCCGAATGCTAAGTGAGTTGTTTATCAACATGGGGGTTATTCCGGAAGGTGCCAACCCCCGAGACTTTTGGGGCCAAATGATGTATGGTTTACACGAGCAACGATGGCAGGGTTGACTTTTCAACATACTACAGAGGCTTTTGTTATTCGCGATCCATCTCATGAGACATCATTGGTGATACCACCTAAGCACTCATTTTATGTTAATCTGCAAGACGACAATAGGGGGAAGGCACGACTGAAAGAGGAGCCAAGGGAAATAGGTGGTTCTTCGAGTCAAAGGCAACTAAACTACAAACTCTTGGATGCCCGATTGGAAGCAATTAAGGTGGAGGTCGAAGGGTTGCTCAATGCAAACAAAGCGGTAATGTCGGAAGTGGAGAAACTAACGCAGGAGATGAGGATGCATGCAATCTCGGTGAGCGCACATTCACGATGGTTGACATGTCTCCATTCCATGGTGGATGCACTCGAGAGGGCGGTGTTCCTCCATGAATCCCGTCCTGCCTCTGCAAGAACCTCACACCCCATTTCACCAGAAGAACTTTGAAGCTACTACCGGTTGTCTAAATCAAACTAGAACATTTACTTTCCTTATTTGTTGTTGAACAATTTAGTTTGTATTCCGTAGATGATGCCAAGGGGCGCACACTATAATTCCTAGCTAATCGTGTGGCACACTAACACTATATCGCACATGCTTGAATATCATGACGTTTTAATTTGATGCTTAGATGCTACATGTGATGCTTTATCGTATTTTTCGTAAAGGATCCCGTTTTTCTCATTATTTTCTTGTGTGTCGAGGATGTCCCAATTTTTTATATTGGGTAGGGGGAACATGTTATGCTCTAGATATCTTGAAACCGAGAAAAATTTTATGAAAAATGACCATTTTAACGAACCAAGCATGCCCCTATCAAATGCGAAAGACGAAAATTTTTGAACCGAACGGGTCACCCAGGCGCAGCCGCCGGCGCAGGCCTGCCCGGGTGCGCCCATCAATCCTTGGCCAAAAGTAAATACAGAGAAACCTTCATCTAACCCTTCACAAAGCATTTTCCCTACGTATCCCTTTGCGCCAACGGTCACCACTCATTTCTTACCAAAAATCTCAACTTTTTGCTCAAATAACCCACTTAGAAAGATTCAAGGTTCCATTTTTTGTGTTAATCTTAGTTAAACTTGAGTTTTCAACTCAAGTTGGGGAAGTTTGAATAAAAGTAAAGGATCTAGATCCAAGAGATCCAACACTTCAAGTTTAAGCATCTTCATCTTGCTAACTCTCTAAGGTATATATTCTTTTGAAATTTTTATGCAAGGTTGAAGGTGTAGCTTCAATGGAGGTTTGTAACCAATTTTGACTTTTTGTCAACTTTTGATACATGCTTGTTTAGACAATTTAACTAAGATAATAAATAAGGTGCTTAGTAAAGAGTATGTATCTATGTTAATTTGAAAAAAAAATCAGTGTCAACAAAATCATATGAAAGTTGGTTGCTATTTTATGTAAATTAGCTATAATTAGTTAATGTGATGCAATCATAAGAGGTTAATAATAATTAACAAGACTATTTCAACCTATGACATATGTTGCACATTTACATATTACGACATAGAATATGGAATACGATAAATTTAGTGAAGTAGTGAGTATGTGAATTTGATGCAATTATATATATACAGCTAAATTATCGTTACTTATAGATGTCACGAAGGACTAAGAAACGAGTAGGTGAAGGCCCAAGCTCATCCGTTAGACTGAGAGTGGAATGGGACTCATTATAAATTATCGCAACACCCCGTGAACATCCGCCAACAACTGTTTATGACAAAGAAATTCTCGTGAAAAGTATTGGTGGAAAAACGAGTTAAAAAAGATGAGTTTGAAGAGTTTGGGGTAGTGCAAAACTTCAACTACTTGGGTTGGAAAGTGGTGTTGGACCTCGATGGAAAACACATTTACCAAGAGGAGATTATAGAGTGGATGTCGTCATTAAGACGCGAACATGGTCGATATCTGGGGGACTTCACATGATAGGCAGTGTTGATGGGCACAAATTTCCCATGACAGCGCGAGCTATACGAAACATCTTTAATGTGGATATTGGTGTGGGCATGGATGATGGTCAAATGTTTAATTATGAAGATAAAACGGATGTACAATTGGCGTTTGCGGCTCGCACTTGGGAGCCGGAATGGACAACACAGCTAGCAGAGATTTTGAAGGTAAATTATAACACAGCTGCAAGGTACACCGCCTATGCAAGAAGAGATTTGAGTCCGATGGCCAAGGTGCTACACAAGATAGTCACCAAAAATGTTCTTCCGAGAGACAATGATTGATGAAGATTAGGCACAAAGAAGTAATAATACTCCACGCGTTGATGATCGGAGACCCTAACCTTTCATTCGCTTGGGGTGTAATGGACGATTTATGGTCAATGTACGACACGAGGGAGAGAAAGATCATCCCTCACGGATGGCTCATCTCTGAGTATCTATGAGTCCAATCAGCAATATCACCTACTTTTGTACCAAAGGCAATCTCAGAAACCGTTATAACAGCTGCAATGATAAAGAGCAACGTACTACGACGCACGGAACAAGGGTTCGAGATTTTCGACACGGAAACGGGAAAGGTTCATAGGGATTAGTATAGCGTTGAGGAGGCATAGGCATTCAGCAAAATCAAGCGAAAAGAGCGAATACAGCAAGAGGTGGGAACGACATGTCGCAAATAATTTCAAGATTGGATGCAATGACTTGCAAATCGGAAGCTTTCAAGAGGATGTGGTAGGACGGATGGATGAATTCCACCAGGCGCTAGAGACTCAAGTGGAGAGGATTGATAACATCTATACCGGGGTCAGAGCAATGGCATTTCAAAATGCCTATTAGAGTCAACAACAATGGGCTTATACGGAAGCGGTGCGGGATCACATGAACTACAATGCGGGCCTTCCATACCAACGATATGAAGACTGTAATTGGCAAAATTTCGAGAGGTTGAACATCAAGGAACAAACACCTCAATACTTTCCTGCATATGGTCGAATCCCCACTACACAAGAACGGAAACGTGTGATTGAATAATAGTGTGGTTTCTTGGGTGTGGGTGAGCGAGAAGAGCTGATAATAAATAACTTGATCAATTTCTTTGCAACTGTCCTTGTTTATGAGATTGTGACTTAAATATGATGATGATAGTTATATCTGTGTCAAGTAAGGAGATATAAATAAATGAGTTTAAATAGAACACAAAGAGTCATAAACATTTGTAAACAAAGAAGTGAACTAAATTAGGAGTAAGATATATTGTGCAGTATTGAATGATAAACAACAAAGATTCCAATAGCCACTATTAATTCATGCAATAAGGCGGAGTAAGTGAACATGAGTTACCCTCAATTCAAGTGTGGCCTAGTTGATTCAGGAAAGTACGTCTGAAGGGTACCATCATGCCTAGTCCCCTAAGGCCAACTGGTCTAAGAGTGGCTGATCTAAATCCTGCTACACAAATCAGTTAGAAAGTCACGTTTTAACTTGAATGGAAAACACAGATTTTGCATGTGAAAGAATAAATATGGAAAGAAAGAAAAAAATTATTAGCAAAAGCATGCGCTGAGGAAAAAGATGGTTCAGTGACCCACGTAAATTCAACTCTTTAACCTTGAGCTAAAGGAATGGTAGTGGTGAGGAATTTTTGCACAAATGTCCTAGAGATGTCATGATGTATCTGAAAATAACGCTGTTTGTGTCTTTTGAATACAAACGTGTTTATGAAGGCTAGTGTTTGTTTAAATGGAATTTGTTGTGTCCCCAATGCTTGATAACCCCGATACATTTATAAAGTCTGATTTTTCGTTGCTTGCTCGGGACGATCAAGGGTTAAGTTGGGGAAGTTTGATCGGGTAATAATAAACCATGTTTACAAAGTGAAAAAGAGTTAGTTTTAAATGGGAACCTGCTTTAGAATGTTTAAAGTATTAATAAAATTCATTATGCAGGTAGACAATCATTTCAAGTACAAAGTCCTGCGAATTTGAGCACAAATTGAAGAGCCAGGTGCAGGGTGAGGCGCAGGACTGCGCCGAGACTACATGCTCAATAGAATGATTTTGGATAGCAAAAGACGAGGAGCATATCCTAGACCGCAGGATAGGCGCAGACACAGACACAGGGGGGGGGGGGGGGCAGGCCTGCGCCCGCGGCTGCGTTCAACCCATAAAAATTAATTCCGCATTTTATTTAGGGATTTGAGGTTTGCCTATATATATTGAAGGTATCAGACGAAAATAATGACGCATATTTGGAAGAAAAAACCTTATATTGATCACATTTGAGCGGATACGGCTACGAAGAATGTACGAGACAATAGTCACTCCTGGAGGAACCGCGAACGCTAAGTGTTTATTTATATGAATGATTTATTTATGTTTTCGTGTGTTGAATATTTATGCTTTGATTGTAAACACTATGGTGGTTATTTATCTTGTTGTGTTTCGTAAGATAATTCGTTGATAATTTATTATTTGTGCCGAGTAATATGTTTGATTAAGACGAGTAATTAAAGTAACTCGCACTATACCCAAGATCACGTAACGACATTAATAACGATTATAAAAGGTTCTGTCTATGTAATCTTAATATTGTTCATGAAAGTAAACACGTAACTGTTGAATCCGGGAGTGGTTAGTTTCGTTTCACGTATTTATTTCAACACATTCTATCAAGGTTTTCGCTTACAATTGTGCAAAGAAGTAGTTTATTTAATTTTATAAATGCAAGTAACATTCTTTAGCAAATAATCACTTCAAATCAACCAAAGTTCGCAACGCTAGTCGCTCAAATACGTGTAATTAAACTCTCGCTCCCTATGGAGACGATCCCTACTTACCCTAACTTCTGAGTTATTTAGTGGTTATTTTTGTCGAGTTAACTACGCTCGTTCACTATAATGTCCGCATTTTTCACACTTATGATAAGCATTGGGTTTTCAGGATATTCGTGTTGGTAAAGTCCTAACTCTCCACAACAGAAACAGGGATGACCGTTTGTGTGCCATCTTTAGTGTGAGAGCCGACAAATCCGACAGTATTGCAGCTCAGTATTAATCGAGTATGCCTGTTCAGCCTGTTCCTGGTGTGGAGAAGCAGATGGTCGACGAAATGATTGTTGTGGTGAATATTGAGATGATACTGAAGAACCAAAATAACCCCCCTTACGATGACGTTTCTGAGGTGAAGGTTGAGTGGGATTAACAGCAGCAGCATTGGACCCAATCACATATCCAGACATCATTAAGATCCGTTCAACATTTCTGGCAGCTTCCAGTAGGCCAACAAACGTAGGGTATCAGACATTGCTCGATGTCCGCCTTCTTTCTAGATCCAAACCAGCGTCGAGTCTGGTTACATCCACAACATATTGCGACACTAATATGTTTCCTTGCATCAAAGTCATAAATTTGGCCTCCAATCAACGGTGCTCATCAGTTGGACAGTCTTGTTGAGTGAATATCTCTGTGAACTCAGCCCAAGTCATAACAGACACCTTTTCCAGAGTTAAGGCGTTCACCATTGAGTTGCACCACACAACTGCATCTTTAGTAAACAGAGCAGAAGTGTACCTAATGATATCCTTCTCAGCACAGTCGCTAATTCGGAATGTCCTTTTGGTTGCTATTATCCACTCTAAAGCAGCAACAACGTCTCTATGTCCATCGAAATCCACAGCCCCATTCCCTTTAAAGTCCTTGAACCTACAACCTCTAGGCTTACTTGATAACCAGTGTTATGCATCTTGATCCTCATCACCACCATGTGTGTCTTTCTTATTTCTTCTGTTCTCTACCTTTCGTTTAGCTTCGGCCTCATCTCGAGCCCAAAACTAGTATTTAATCATCTGATTCTGTTCGGTAATCATGGATTGCATCATTTGCATCATCTCTTTTGGAGTCATTCATTCTCCAGACATTTTCTGAAATTGAAACGTATAAATTTTTTAATAATCACACACTTATTTAAGTACACCGCCCATTGTCCTATATGAAGGTCAATTTCTTATAATTACTAGATCATATCCTATTTTAGTTCAGATCATCACTTATTATCACTACAATATAATCACCTATGATTGATACTAACTCCTCACGGACACTTGAAATCTCAAACTACTACTCTAATACCATACGGTGTGACACCCTTGTCACAAAACCACATACTTGACACCCATTATTAATACAAACAACCAAAAATTTATTACAATAATAAAATTCAACTTACTATAGTACAAGGAATTAAAATACATAAATTAAATAGGGTCAAACACCCTATCGCGTTAAAAGGTTCCAGTCTAGATTCTACATACTCAAAATTTTATTACAACAACCCAATGGATCCCATTGGAATCTTCATTATTCAATTACAAAAATGAGTAGTATAATTCAAATAACACTTTAGCAGATGACCTAGCTAGAAGGTCCCGCAGCGGATTTTACTTATCCTGAAAATATAAACAACTAACGGGTAAGCGATGCTTAGTGAGTACAGAGATTTCATATTCCGCAAGTCTTTATGAAGAAAACAAGAGTTACACCAATGATAAACGTCGTGCACCCCATCATATACAAAGTACGAAAACACATATGAGCATAATGCTCCACCGTGCCATTGCATGGTAAAGATAAATTCAATTGAGGAAGAATTACCATCGGGGGTAATACACCTGCCCTTTGGGACCATATAGGGATCAGCTCCAGGTCATATGGCCTCGGTAGCATCAGAATCATTTATGGCTCGAAAGGTCATCACGTTGATGCACAACAAAAAAAACTGAACATGCAAAACATGTATGCAACCAACAATGTCCATCAAATACAACGCAAGTTAGTAGAATGCATGAAACAACATGCCTCAATGAAAACAACTAACATAAAACAAATGCAGACATATAAATCTAAGTACTCATAGTGGGTGCGTTATTTAACTTCAACAAAATATTATTTCCCCTCGGGATTTCAAACGGAATCACAATAACCAATATATGGTTCTTTAGTCACAAAACACCCCACTGTGTGTTTAACAACACCACAAGAGACCTATCACATTAGTAGTATTATATTACCATAGGTAAATGATCATTTGATAAATTTCATCAAAGTTTACACATTTGTGTCCAACTTCGGATCCCATTTGGGTCCGAAGTTCGGACCATCTGAAGTTCACTTTATACACGAAGTTCAGATCTTTAATAGGTCCGAAGTTCCCATCATCAGAAGTTTATGTTAACTCAAAAATACACTTTATTGCCCAAAAGTTTGAATCCTTATTTCCAGATCCGAAGTTTGCATGTTCTAGGATCGACTCGCCGAGTCAACCCATTAACGAATCGAGTCGAGATTCGAAGTTCGGATCCTCCCCTTGAAAGTTCTCATGGTACATGAGTAATTCCACCCAAAGTTCGAATCCCCATCCGAAGTTCAGACCACTAGGTAGTTGGTTAAAACTTAAATTAAACGTTCATAGCGACTCGTCGAGTCACCTACGAGAGATAATCCATAGTCACTCAACTGAGTCTTCATCCACAGTACGTGAGAGCAGAAACTTGCAGCTGCTACGTACTCAGCCTCAGCTGTAGATGTGGAAACATAGTTTTGCTTTTTGGAAGACCAACTCACTGGTATATCACCCAAGAATTATATTCCACCAGATGTGCTTTTTAGGTCTATGCAAGAACCTGCAAAGTCAGCATCAGAAAAGGCAGTAAAATCGAAATTGGTTCCCTTTGGATACCATAGACCAAGCTCTGGTGAACCCTTAAGATAACGAAAAATGCGTTTAACCGTAGTAAGATGTGATTCTTTAATGTCAGCCTAAAAGCGAGGACAAAGGCATGTGGAAAACATTATATCCTGTCTACTAGCTGTAAGATAGAGTAAAGAACCAATCATTCCTCTGTAAGTTGTGCCATCGACACTTTTCCTAGAAAGATCATTATCTAACTAACAGTTTGAAGGCATTGGAGTTCTGATAGTCGTGCAAGAGTCGAATTTATACTTCTTGACTCGTAATATGAGGAAAAAGTTCACTTCTCCCATCATACTCATCTCGAACCTGGACTCCATGAGGTTTGAAATTTCTTTGCAAAACTTAGGGTCGTAGATCCGAATATAATATCATCCACATAAATTTGGACTAACATTATATGTGGGTGTAAGGTCACCTACCTACGGATCTGATCTTGACGCGACACCTTCCAACGAGTGCGGAATCCTCGTTAGGGGTTTAACGGATCGATCACACACACGGAAACCGGAGACTAACACAATGATAAACGTCACGACGAACGACCCGACACGTGTATCTCTCCGAAACGACTCTCAGAAATCTTCACAAGTTCGTAGTGCACTATACAAGCTCTGGATTCTAATCTCTGCTAAATTCCCTAATGAAAACGGATTAACTCTTAATTATAGAGCTTAGATTCAAACTTAGGTCAGACAAGTTCGTATAGGCCCAAGCCCACGAACTTATCCACTACATGTTCGAACTTAGCTCCTACTAAGTTTAAACCCTAGCCTTTGAACTTATTCTTGAACTTGTCTTTGAACTTGTTCTTGAACTTATCCTTGAACTTATGTTTGAACTTATGTTTGAACTTATATTTGAACTTATCTTTGAACTTAAGTAAACATCAATCACAAACAAGATCAAACATATATATTAACTTGTAATTACAAAGCATGAACTATTACAAAAGACTATCTACACTTAGACTGCTATCGTCACACAGGATGCACTATCAGACTCCCCCTTGACGATAGCTTCTAACTAGATATTCAATTAATCTATAGTACTAGGCTTATTTAAATTGCTACCAGCATACGAACCCTGTTCTACACAAAGCTTAACAAACTTCTGGTACTTCCTGCCTTCTGATCTCCAACCTTCGTGAAAATAGATTGGTTGCTCATGAAGATTCTGCAAGTGACACTGAGACATGTTTACGAGGTGCAGAGGGTCATATACTTTCAAAATAACTCTGTCGTCATAATCTTCCATCACTGCCTTCGCTGTTTCATTGTCAACGAACCACCACTTCATGTTCGCGAGGACATCCTGTGGCATTGGTTTCAAAGGAACCTTCTTCAGACATCGAACTGGTTTATGAAACATATTCATCCAAGGTTTTCCGGTCAATGGATCTATCCTTGACTCATCCATTACTCTCTTTCCTTCCATTGGCTTTATTCTTTCAAACCTTCCAGATCGACCTTCTTTTCTTATAATTCTAGCTATCACTTCTGCGTACTGGTCGTCTCCTAGGTTTATCATATTCTTCCATGCCAGTTCTTTTACTTCACATTTCGACAGTGTATTGAAGACTTTTAGCTTTCTCTTTAGGTACTGGAGTCCATCTCATCTCTTAAGCACAAAAAGTTGTATATCATTGTCGAAAAACCAACTGAGAATGCCTTTAGATAGTTTCCCTGGACTTGGCAATCTCATCTTCTCTTTCACAGCTAACTCAGACTTCTTCTCTTCTTTTCGGAACCAAAGTTGTCTCTTCTCTTCATTCGTTAGCTCTTTATCCTTTTCTTGAGTAGCATCATCATCCGATTCATCATTTATTGTTGACTTCAGAATGTCTAAGTCTATCGGGTTCTGGTTTGTGTTTACGTATTGCTCAGTAACTGTTTGACCCTGGATGACGAACTCATTTGCTTAGTCTTCTTCATCTGCAAGTACTTCATCGTTTGGGCTCCAATCAGGAACATTCTCTAGGATAAACTCTCCTTCCTCGAGTTCTTCCAACTCATCTTCAAAATCAAAATTTATCTCATCGTCATCATCTATATCGGCCAAGGCTCCAATTATTTCTTGATCGACTAACTCTGACGCCTCTGGAGCCTTGCCTTTATCCTGACTTCCTCCTCCTCCTGTCCTAGATGATTCAGGTTCCCCTTGAATCTCAGCTTGCTGAGCAGTCTCACGTGGAAGATCTGCTAGCTCAGTGACTTTTTGCGTGCTGGGGTCACCTTCTTCATCGTCATCTCTTCTTTGGACTCTTCTTAGCTCGTCTTCTCTGCAACTGCTCTCCCCCTGAGCTTGAAGATCTTTCATTATTTTCTCCACCAGGGTCTGTAGAGTCAAGATTTGAGACTTCTGAGTCGTCATCATTTCTTGTTGAGCCGCTACTGTCGTCTGTAACTTTGCATTTTCTTGTTCCAGCCTTGAGTTGTGCTGCTGCAACTCATTAACGGCTTGAGATAGCTGGAATATTTGGAATGTCTAGAAGTCTACCTTGCTCTTCAACTCCGTTTATCGTTGATTTTGAATGAATGGAGTGGAAGTGGATGGAATGGAAGCGGAAGCGGAAGCGGATGGAGCGACGATTGCTGCAGATGGAATCGTAGCGGACGTAGACGGAGCTCCCTAATCTGTGCGTTGTCGCTTTGACCTTTGATGAGTAGCAATAGTTTCTTCCTCTTGTAACACAAAATTTGTGTCTCTCTCCTCTTCGTCACAAAGTACAGGACGTGACATCTTTCTTCTACTAACAACAACTCGTGATCCGTATCTCCCAATAGTGACTGCTGGATCTTTAGCTTCTTCCTCTTCTGAGCTTGATTCTGATTCAGAGGCGGTCTCTAGTTGACCTTCAACCTCTTCACGAGTCTCTGTGCCTGATGTACCTTCTAATTCAGCTGTTGGAGGCTGATATTTGTCAATCTCTCTGAATATGTCATCCATACCGGTTGGGGGTTCCAAAATTTCTTGAACAAGTTGTTCCGCTATGTTCTCTTGAGCAGCGGCTCCTTGATCCCAAATTTCCTGCAGCGTTTGTTCCCTTTGGTCAAGTTGTGGTGCTGAAGTTGATGGCCCACCAGCCTCTGTAGTAGATCGAGAGCGGGGAATAGTTCGAGCAACCGGAGTGCGCATAGCTGGTGCTTGCTGCTGTTGAGGTTGCTGCAGCTACAGTTGTTGTTGGGGTGCTTCACCAATCCAGTCATCCCCTTCAGGATCAACAAAATCTGGATCTATAACGGCACCGAAAAGTGGAGCCACATGTGGCCTGACTTGCTCAGCCCTTCGAGCATTGTGGGACTGGCAGTCGGCAAATATCCGCTTATCTATGATGGCAACACCAGTTTGCTCTGGCAGCGTTGGCAGGTCGTGCAAGAAATGGCAAATGATCATCATTATGAATCGTGGGTAGACTAGAAACCTTTCTCTGGTGAGAGCAGAAATCTGATGAACAAACTCCCCATAAAACATTTCCGAGAAGCTGAATAGCTTATTTTATATGTGAGAGATCATTGCAGACTGCAGCTTTGACACCATTGTGTCGAACCCTACTTTCTTTGGCGTAAAGCACACCATGATTACATGAACTAAATATCTCCACTGGCCGATTAGCCTGCTCTTCACATAAGACGCCTTGGTTATGTCTTGAGCATAACCCATTCTAAGAAAGGCTGCTTGCCTTATTGGAGCCGGAAAGTCAATCGGGCCGGCCTCCTGTTCCACTGTCCTCAGTTGCAAAATTTGACGCAAAAGATCCACAGAAAAAGCTATAGGACGTCCACCTACTCTTGTGCGCAAAACTGTAGGGGTAACTGAGCAGTCTACTTGCAGATGTTGCCAAAATTGCCTCACGTATGTGAGAATGATCGGCAAATTGTGCGTCAGCGCATAAGACACCCTAGATTGTGTCAAAAACTTGATCATCTGACGGTATGGCTGAGCCTCCGGCAGCTGGAGATCGACGGCCATCACCATATTATGCTTATTAAAAAATGTTCTCTCACCCATATCTGCACATAAATGACGATTAAAAAGTTAGAAATTAATTTAAAAATAAATTTGTGTTATTCGAACTTGTATAACTTCGATCTTGATTAAGTTCGAAGTTGAACACCTTCGAACTTACACAAATTCGAGACATTAAAACATTCAAACTTAATTAAGTTCGAGACACCCATTCGAACATGACTGACTTCGAACTTATAGATATTTCAACAAGTTTGAACTTCTGACAAGTTCGAACTTGAAGAACAAGTTCAAAGTCGGTCACTTTCAACCTCAAAAGCATGATTTTAACCCTACTTGACTTGATTAATAGTAGAATCTAGTCCTAATAGGTTCTAATCAAAGTTATGTATCATTAATTTTAAATTTTTGTGTTTAAAACTTGTGATTTGAAGCACCTAGTTCTAAATGACATCAAAAATCAAAAGGAATCGATTTTTGCCACAAAAAGGTCGTAATCTTACACTTACTTAGTTATTGTTGGTTCAATACACCTAAGTGTGTATGTAGGTTCGAGAAACAGTAGCAAAACTTCGAGGAATAGTGAACAAAATCGAATTTCGATAAATTCGAAGATAAGTTCGAGATCGCCCTGACAGATTCGAGAGTATAAGTTCGAAGGAAAGTGCATTGAATGAGGCATTGTTGACCTATTTATATCCAACCACCTTCGAACTTATTTCAAGTTCGAACTTGCAACAAGTTCGAATGTAGCTTCGAACTTGTTTGATGTTCGAACTTGATTGAAAATTTTGAAAATTCTTTGAATAAAATCCAACTATTTCAAGTTTTTCACTTAATGGAATTTTTCCAACTTTGCAAAAACATTCACACTAAGCAACAGATTTTCATGCAATTTTTGTATTTCCAACTAAAAAATGCATCCTAGTAACTTTGATCTTTTTCCTATTTAATAAAACTTAAGATAAAATAAAATAAAATTTAAATAAGATAAACTAGAAATAAAATTAAATTAACTCAAAAATACTTTAAAGATAAAATTTATACTAAAAGAATATTTTTGTGAGATAGTCAAAGAAGGTTCAATCAGATAGCGATATCAAACGCACTTTCAATATTTCATTTTCACACTTAGGAATTTTTATTCCTTTGATACATTTCAAGTCGATTGTCGGTATGTTTTTCCCTTTAAACATTCAACATTCTGGAAATTCATTTGGCCTTTTTATTTATCAAGAAACTACCTTACGTGTCCCATACTTAGATATACTTCTATGATCAAGGCAGACACACAATGATTATAACTTTTTTGGTATTGCAAATTTTCTTTAAAAGGCAAACGTCGGACACAGTTCTGTATTTACATACAACAGAGTGTCTTAGTTTGTCTTAGAGTTCCTCTTATGTTAGCAAGACAGCGGTGACAGGTCTGTACTCACGTACAACAAAGTGACTTATCATGCTAGCTTAAGTCAAAACAGCGGTGACAGGTCTGTACTCACGTACAACAAAGCGACTTGTTTTGCTTCCTTTTCTTTTCAAAACTTTTTCTTTCTTTGTTTAAGATGTATTTTGATGTTGCTATACATCCCCCAGATACATTTGCATACCTCATTTACAATCATTGTTGTATGTCTCTAACATAGAAATTAAGACCTTTTGGTCATACACCTATGTTAGTTACACATATGACATTTTCTTGATTATTTTATTCGCTGTTAGGATTCCCTTCATGTATTATGCCTATCAACATATCAGACAAGAATGTGTATATCACTTAGAATTTATGGTGCATTATGTGTGAAAGCTCAACACTTAGAGTTTGTTTAGATGGTGCTAATTTTCTTCACTTTGATCCTATGATTCTAAGACCTAACTCATTTTTTGATATTCTCTTTTTTTGAAATTTTTATGGTTTTCTCTCTTTTTTTTTCTTTTTTTTTTTCACTTTTAAGAAAAATAAGTTGATGAACTCACCAACTAACTTACTATAAAAAGAAAGAAAATCTAAACTACTGACTTACTTTAAAACGAAAGAAAAACTACTAAGGTCACGTTACTCTGGATTACGCATGTCATTTAGTTGAACTAACAACTCAAAGCGTGACTTATCAAATGCTTTAGTGAATAAATTTGCATTATTGTCTTCCGTTGCAACTTTTACCAGTTTTATCAAATTCTTTTCAGCACAATCACGTATGAAATGATGTCTTATGTCTATGTGCTTTGTTTTACTGTGTTTAACTGGATTATTGGTTATAGAAATTGTTGACTGATTACCTATCCTAATGGGAGTATGAGTATAAGTCAAACTGTAGTCCCTCAATTGTTGTTGGATCCACAAAACCTGTGAACAGCAACTACAAGCAGCTATATACTCGGCCTCACACGTTGATACGGCTACAGAAGTTTGTTTCTTGCATTGCCAGGAAACGAGCCTCCCTCCAAGGAACTGACAACCTCCGGTTGTGGATTTCCGGTTCAAGCTACATCCACCATAGTCAGAGTCCGTGTATGCTTCCAATTCCAGATCTCCATCAGCATGATACCAAAAACCTAGCTTCGGTTTCGACTTCAGGTATCTCAGAATTCACTTCACGACTTTCATAGCATCTCCTTTGGATTTGCTTGAAACCTAGCACAAATACACACAGCAAACATAATGTCAGGTCTAGAAGCAGTTAAATACATAAGTGACCTGATCATAGCCCGATATAAAGTCGGATCCACATCAGTATCACTTTCTGTACCCGGTCCGAGATTGTGATTCACTTGAATCGGAGTACTAAAGTGTGCGGTCAGCTTTGTTCCTTCCATCCCGAAGCGCTCCAAAATGTCGTAGACATACTTCGTCTGACGGATAAACATTCCTTCTTTCCTTTGTTCAACTTGTAAACCAAGAAAGAAATTCAGCTCTCCCATAACACTCATCTCAAACTTTGACTTCATGACTTTCTGAAAGTCTTTGCACATTGACTCAATTGACGATCTGAAAATGATGTCGTCCACGTACACTTGTACTAAGATAAAGTCTTCTCCTTTTCTTTTCACGAACAATGTACTATCAATTCTCCCTCTCTCAAACCCATTGATTAAAAGATGAGTTGACAGCGTCTCATACCAAGCCATTGGTGCCTGATGCAATCCATACAGAGCCTTATCAAGTCGATATACTCTGTCGGGATACTTGGGATCAGTAAACCCAGGCGGCTGTTCGACGTACACCGATTCCTTCACCTTGCCGTACAGGAATGCACTCTTGACATCGAGTTGATATACCTTAAACCCTTTGAAGGACGCGAAAGCCAGAACAAACGAATTTCCTCAAGCCTCGCCACTGGTGCAAACACTTCGTTATAATCAATTCTCTCTTCCAGGTTGAATCCTTTTACCACAAGTCTTGCCTTGTTACGAGTAACTATACTCCGATTATCCCTTTTGCACTTAAAGACCTATTTGGTCCCTATTGCAACTTCTCCTCGAGGTAACGACACTAACTCCCGTACTTCAAGCTTTCTGAATTGTGACAGTTCCTCTTGCATGGCTTCAACCCAAGAATTGTCTTTCAGTGCCATTTGCACATTCTTCGGCTCTACTTGTGAGATAAAACACGAGTATAAACACGTGTGAAACGCCTCGGAGTCATTGATCGTTGATAATAACACCGTGTTATTATTCACACTAATCCTAGTTCTCACACCGGTATTTGGATTCCCTATGATACTCTCAATTGGATGATCCTTGTTTATCCTCGATGTCTCAATCTCATCGACATGAAGATTATCTCCTAAGTTTGATCCTATTTCACCTAACGGGGGTATGACTTCAGACGGTAATTCTCTTCCTCATGATCACTGTCCTCAGAGTTAGAATTATTCATCTGATTCTCATTCGTAGGTAATTCAGGTTCATTCTCTGTTGGATACCCGTCTTCTGTCGTTGTAGGCTCAGATGTTGATGGAATGCTTGATTTTGGAAAACCTTGGTACTCTTCATTAAGGTTTAATGATGAGAAGTCATTTTCCACTGTACCTGCATTTCCACTAAACGGTATGTTAAATGATTCAAACAAAGAGTCATAATCAAATAACCATTCCGGACCAGTTTGGGGTTCATGTGAATAATTTGTTACATCTATGTTAAACACAATCTCAACCGTACCATTTGGTTTGTTAAAAACCCTTTTGTTTGGTGGGTTAGGTACATAACCTAGGAAGTATCCTTCGTCAGCCTTTTCACCAAACTTAGGTTGATGTTTTGTCATCAATAAATTTGGTGGTCTTTTATTCAGAACTTCATAACAGGTTTTGTTCAGTGATTTGACAGTAAGAACCCGGTTTATAACATGACAAGCGGTATTCACTGCCTCCCCCCAAAACATGGTAGGAAGCTTTGAATCCGAGAGCATGGTTCTTGGTGCCTCAATCCATTTTGTTGTGGCTCATAAGGTACATTAAATTGATGCACTATGCCTTTGGATATGCAATGTATTCCGTTATCACTCCTGATACGTTTTTCCCTTGTCCCGCATGAGTTCTTGACTTGGTCTAAGAACCCAATCAACTTTCCAGCTGTTTCGTCCTTTGTACCTAAAAAGAAAACCCAAGAGAAACGTGAGTAATCCTCAGTGATAACTAAACAATAGCAACTACCACCTATACTCCTTCTGTTGATTGGACCAAAGAGATCCGTATGCAGCAAATCGAAGGTGGAAGTTATCTAGTTCTGAGTCTTCGACTTGTGTGACTTCTTGTGTTGTTTTCCTTTCTTGCACGGGATACACTTGTCATCGAACTAAAAACTCTTCAGTGGAACACCTTGCACCAGACCATGTTTTGTGATGTAATTCATTTTCCTTAGGTGCAAGTGTGCCATGCGTCTGTGCCATAGAATAGATTCTGATTCTGAAGCTTTGGAGAGTAGACATATTGTTCCCATCGAAGAGTCTGATATGTTCATGTCCATCATGTACAGATCATTTTTCCTTGGGGTTCTCATCATGATCCACTCTTCAGGTATTTTAAATCCCGGCTTCAGCACTAACGCCTCAGTTTCAGTAAAATTAACTGAATTCTTCTTATCACAGATCTGAGATACACTAATGAGATTTTGAACAAGTTTATCAACATGGTAAACTTGATCAAGGGTGATTGTCCCATTAGTGACAACTCCAGTTCCAGTGATATGACCTCCCTTGTTCTCAGCGAATGATACAAAACCCTTGTTTCCTCCCTTGAAGTCCGAGAGTAGACTCCTTTCCCCAGTCATGTGACGAGAGCAACCACTGTCGACGAACCATTTGTTGTTTAGACCTGTAGTTAGCTCTTGCACATGAAAGAAAACAAGTTAGTTATCACGGGGAACCTAAGCCATGACTGACTTCGTAATACCATTCTCATCCACATACGTGAACTCCTTCAAATACCCATCTCTCCTTTCTGGTGACTTGGGTTTTTGATTGAGAGCATGTTGTGGTGCTGAGTGATTAAGATTCACTCTTGTCCTTTGGGTTTGCATTTGTTGTTCAGCCCTTGAATAGGTTCTATTATAAGGCAATTTAGTTTGATATCCCTGGGCTCTACCTGGTGTCTGTTGTCTTTGAGGATATGAGACCTAACTGGAGTGTAAGTCCTTCTAGGTGTTGTACTCCTATAGCCTTGTTGTGGTCCTGACCTAGACTGACTAGGGACTCTATTCGGAGAATTAGTCCTAATCACTTCTTTCTGTCTGACTGACACCGGTGTATGTTTAACAGCTATCCTAGGTGTTGCATTCACATTCCTCTCTGTATGTTGAGAGTTACTTGTGCTAGCAACGCTAGGTACTGGTTTTAGGATTGGTTGTTCTGGCTTTCCTACAGTAGGTCTAGACTCTGGTTTAGAGGGTGTAGATTCTACTTTCTTATGAGGACAGCTAGACGCAACATGTCCCTTCTCGTGACATCTAAAGCATGACATCTTATCAATCGGATTTTTATGTGTGCCCTTTGACTTAGGTGTCTCACTAGTGTCATTCTCTTTCAACTACAGTGATTACTTCCTCCTGCTGATTATTAATTTCATGTTTAGCTTCTCCTATTACATTGTCACTAGTAGACTGCACAAACTTGACTGTCTTAATCTTAGAGGTAGTATTAGATACCTTAGTTGACTTATCCTTATCAGATTCAGAACTGTTGCTACCTCTGATTCAACCGGCTCATCAGTTTTATCCTGAGGTTGAAGCACATAATTATTGTTGAAAGGTGGAGGACTCTCTTGATAACCTAATCCAACTGGTTTCTTAGACTTCCGTTGAGCTTCTAAGATCTTTCCTAGGTTTAGAGACGAGTTCCTAAACTTATTAAGTTTACTATTTACCTCAGCAACCTTAACTCTTGATTCTGATAGTTCTACATCCTTAATGGTAAGGTCTTTGGTTAAAGCTTCAACATGCTCATACATAAGTTCTATCCTGACACATTGTTCACTTAATTTGTCTTTTAGAACTATGACATCTAGAGCATTTGCTTTTAGCTTATTCCTTAGATCTTCCTTAATATCTAGAAGACTAGCATTATCTGATTTTAACGATTGGATCTAAGCTATTAAGTTGTTATGTGTTTCTAGCACTAAGTTTAACCTATCATTTAAAGTAACACTTAAAATACATAAATCATGAAATTTAGAAAAGTTTAGAGTTACCTTTTTGTGATTCGATTCCACGTTAGCCATTTTAGCAGCAAACTCCAGAATGGACTGATTCTCTGACTTTTCCACCATCAAACGACTTGTATCGTTCTGCTTGTTGTCCTCTGCAACTTCTTCAGCTCTGTCATCCCCAGTCTCAGTTACTTCATCCATAAATGCTCTAGCATTCGACTCCGGATGAGTACTCCATTCATAAGTTCCATCAAGCTGTCTAATAGATGACACATTAGTTAACAGACAAGCGATGGCTGCTTAATTTCCAGAACCACCAGATTGATATCTTCCTTGAGTCTGATTCTGATGGTTCTCTACTTTGGGTCTTTGACACTCTCTTGCAAAGTGTCCCAAGCCTTGGCAATTGTTACACTTAACCTTTGATTTGTCAAACCCAACCTTGCTGTTGCTTACGTTCAGATTTCTTCCTGTCCTATTCATGAACCTCTTGACCCTTTGAGTCACCATGGACAGTTGCCATTGTAGGTCCATTTCTTCCAAGTCATCAGGATCTACCTGATCGTAGTCTTCTTCCCATAATGCAGGATCGCGTATCTTCCCTTGAACGCAATTGCCGTACGCTGCGACAAATGAAGCTAAAATATTTAGATGATCTTCAGCCGATTTTGCGCTCATTGGCATCTTTGTGTATCCTTGAGACGTAGACGCTGAATGAGTTGGTTTTTCTTCTGGTTTGGAAAACCCTAAGAATGCCCTGCTACTAGAATCCTCTATCTCTACTGGAATAGATTTTTTTCCCGAGAAGAATGTTGTGGCCCCCGACTTCAGTTCACCAGTAATTGACGGTTTTGACTTTCCAAAATACATTTCTGGATCTTGAACCTGTTCAAACTTCTGTTCTTTCTTCTGTAAGTTGAAGTTAGAAGCCCTGAGCGTTCCAATTACATATTCAAGAGTGAGAGTCTCGAACTTCTCTTTATCATGCTTTACTTGCTGTGTACATCTCCCATTTCGCCGGTAAAGCATCTAGAAGCTTTTCGATCTTCTCAGTTTCTTGATAATCAACATTGTGATTGTCAAGCTCAGTTAATAGATGATAGAATCTAGTGATTTTTTCATCTAACGTCTCATTCTTCAACCCCTTGAAAATAGCAAACTGTTGTTTCAGCATCTCAGTTCTACCCTTGCGAACCCTTGGATTTCCCTCACACCTTTTCTCTAGAGCATCCCATAGCTCTTTAGAATCTTATGATTTCTTAAATTGTGTAGAATTTCTTGAGGTAACGCCATCCGGATAATTGAGAAAGCTCGGTTCTCGGCCTCATAAAGTTTCTTGTCATCATTTTTCATATTCTGATAAGTTAAGACTCTTTGTCGGCCCTCTAACTCTTGCCTAGGAGGAATATATCCCTCATCGATGCAAATCCACATACGCATGTCATTGAATCGAGCAAAATCAGCAAACCTATCCTTCCACCAATAGTAGTCCTCCAATTTCATCAGCTTTGGCGGAGAATTTACTTTACCGACCTCGTGGTCCATTTCTATAAATTTTTGCAAACTCGACAATCTTTCTAAACTTTTTGTTTTCGAACTTAAACAATTTAATTTAAAAATTAATTTAAAATAAACCCTTCGAACTTAGGTAAATTCAAATTAATTTTATTTTAAATTCGTTTGAAAATTAAATTAGAATTTCTTTAAGTTCGAATGACTGCAAGTTCGAGAAAACCCTAGAAATTCTGACAGATTCGAACCTCTGACAAGTTCGAAGAAACCCTAAATTTCTGACAAGTTCGAATATGGCAAGTTCGTTTCTGACAACTTCGAATCTGACAAATTCGATTCTGACAAGTTCGAACCTCTGCTAAATTCGAATGAAGCCCTAAATTAAGTTCGTGAGGAGCGTATTCTGACAAGTTCGAATGAACCCTAATACCCCTTAAGTTCAAGCACCGCAAGTTCGAGAAACGGTCAAAAATTCAATTTTTTCTAGATTTTAGATTAAATCAGTGTTTTAATGGCTAAAAACACTAATTTCGACTGAAAAACTTGAACTAATGTGAATCTTTCCCCGTTACCTTGCTTGTAGGTGGGTGTAAGGTCACCTACCTATGGATCTGATCTTGACGCGACACCTTCCAACGAGTGCGGAATCCTCGTTAGGGGCTTAACGGATCGATCACACGCACGGAAACCGGAGACTAACACAATGATAGACGTCACGACGAACGACCCGACATGTGTATCTCTCCGAAACGACTCTCTGAAATCTTCACAAGTTCGTAGTGCACTATACGAGATCTGGATTCTAATCTCTGCTAAAGTCCCTAATGAAAATGGATTAACTCTTAATTATAGAGCTTAGATTCGAACTTAGCTCAGACAAGTTCGATAGGCCCAAGCCCACGAACTTGTCCACTACATGTTCGAACTTAGCTTCTACTAAGTTCAAACCCTAGCCTTTGAACTTATTCTTGAACTTGTCTTTGAACTTGTTCTTGAACTTATCTTTGAACTTATGGTTGAACTTATCTTTGAACTTAAGTAAACATCAATCACAAACAAGATCAAACATATATAACCAATATCAAACATATGTATTAACTTGTAATTACAAAGCCTGAACTATTACAAAAGACTATCTACACTTAGACTTCTATCGTCACACAGGATGCACTAACAGTGGGCCTTCCCGTTTAGTGAACAAAGTTGTGTCCACCACACCTTTACTAAATGCGGATGTAGTAAGGAAGTTTGAGAGGCTATCATACCAAGCCCGAGATACTTGTTTTAAACCATAGAGCGTATTATCTAGCACATAAACCTGGTCTGGTTTACGTGCACCAATAAATCCTTATGGTTGTTCAACGTACACCTCCTCATTAAGTTCACTGTTCAAGAAAGTAGTCTTGACATCCATTTGGTATACTTTGAAGTCCTTGTGTGCTTCAAACGCTAGGAAAATTAGGATGGCTTCGTTCCATGCAACCGGAGTAAAGATCTCGTCAAAATCTATGCCTTCTTATTGTCGGTAACCTTAAGCGACTAGCCTCACCTTGTTCCTCACCACGATTTCGTTTTCATCTCATTTGTTTTTAAAGATCCATTTAGTACTGATGATTGTGCTACCTTTTGGCTTAGGAACTAACCATCATACTCTTAGTTGTTCAAACCGTGTAAGGTCTAGAAACTACAAGATCTATCTAGACGCGGAACCGTCAACGAGTGCGGAATCCTCGTTAACGGGTAGACGGAAACAACTCTCACCAGAAACACGGAGACTATCAGAAGCTGAACGAACGACACACGAACGCACCTACGAACTGATTCTCTCCGAAACGGCACTAACACTGATGATAAACTCGAAATCGCTTAATGCTTAATCACTCTCGAATTCTGCAAAAAGTCTCATAATATTTCGAGTCTATCCCTAATTATAGAGGCTAATTCGAGTCTGTCATGGGCTAAACTCGAATCCGGCCCAAAGCCCATTCGAGTTTGGCCCATCTGACATTCTCGAATCTGCCTAATTGGTCACATTCGAATCTACCAAGAGACTCATTCGAATCTAACCAGATTCGAATCCTAGTCCTTAGATAATTCGAATCTACCTTCTCACATAATTAACTAAGTATTGAAACTTATGTTTTTACTTTATGATTGATTTTATCTTTGATCTTTATGTTTGAACTTCTTGTAATGCGTTACATTAAGTTCAAACACACAAACAATAATAATTATCAACCATATATAAACATATATATCTAACACTTGCTAAACCACAATGTTGGATCACTTAGACTGCTATCGTCACACAGGGTGTACCAACAGACTCCCCCTTGACGATAGCTTCTAATAATTCACACATTTGATAAAGAACTTTGTTTATTATTTATTCAAACTACTTTCAGCGTACAAACCTTTTTCAATACACACTCGAACTACATTCTCATATTTCCTAGCCTCACCATCCATATGAGTGTCACTAGAAATCTTATGAGCATGCAAAATTTGAAGATCATCTCGAGAAGGATTTACCAGATGAAGAGGATCATAGATTCTAAGAATCACATTTTCTTCAAAATCTTCCATCACTGCTTCTTCCGTTCCACTCTCAACGTACCACCAGTTCAGATTCTTCATGACATTCTGTGGCATAGGCTTGAGAGGCACCTTTCTTAGACATCTTACTGGTTTGTATTGAATCTTCATCCAAGGACGTCCAGTTAGAGGATCAATTCGAGAAGGATCCTCTACTCTTTTTCCTATCCTTGGATTTAGGCGTTCAAACTTCCTTGATCTTCCCTCTTTCCTTATGATTCTGGCAATTATATCTGCGTAGGGATCATTGCCGATATTAATCAGTTCTTTCCATGCTAACGCCTTGATCTCAATCTTTGGCAGTGAATTGAATACTTTCAGAGTTCGCCTCAGGTACTGGAGCCCGTCTTTTCTCTTGATTATGAATAGCTGCAGTTCTTGATCAATGAACCAGCTAAATATGCTTCCTGACAGTTTTCCAGTCCCTGGCACTCTCATCTTCTTTTTCAGCTCTAATTCTTTCTGCTCAGCCCTGAACCACAACTTTCTTTTCTCTTCATTCGTTAGTTCTCTGAAAGGCTCTTCTGTTGATGACTCAACATTTAAAGCAGCATTCACTATTTCTATGTTAACAACATCGTTTCCTCCTATCACATATTTATCAGTGATAGGATTTTGCTGAACGATGATTTCATCAGCTTCATCGTCTTCATCAGCACAGACCTCATCATCTGATCTCCAATCAATTATCTCTTCAGGGACAAATTCTCCCTCTTCTAGTTCTTCCATATCCTCTTCAAAGTCAAATCCCAAGTCCATTGGGTCATCATCGAGATCCATGAGAGCATCAATCATCTCGCTTATCTCAAAATCCGTAGGTTTAGACGAGCTGGCCTCTCCTACTTCACCTCCCAACTGACTTGGCTCCCCCTGAGATTGAGCAGCCTGAGCAGTAGAAAAATCTACTGGCTCATTCTGTCTTTGAGAGCTGGGATCATTGCCTTGGTCTTCTTCATCATTATCATCATCCTTCCTGCCCATTTCTTGATCATGGCACGATGTCTCCCCCTGAGCCTGTAATTTTTCATTAATTGCTCAACTAGGGAGCGCATCGTCCTTAGCTCGGCTGCCTGATCAGCGACAAACGTCTTTAACTCTACATTCTCTTCCTGAACTTGTTCCACAATCTTCTTCAAATCGGCATTCTCCTTATCAAGATTTGCATTATGAGTATGAATTTCACCGATTGCCTTTGTTAGGCCTAAGATTTGGACATTTTGGAAGTCAACACGAGCTTTAAGCTGCAGAAACCTTTGATTGTTGGCGTATGTGGACGAGGTTGATGGGATGGATTGAAGTGGAGTTGGAATGATCGGCGATGGGATGTATGGTTCATCATGAGGTGGTGATGGTGGAATGGTGGTTTGAGGTTCCTGATGTTGAGGAATTTGAGGTTGAGGAATTTCTGGTTGTTCAGCTGAGGCTGAAGACGATCCTTGCATAAATCTATGACGCTTGGCCCTTTGCCTCGTCACTAATGGTGCAATCTCTTCTTCTTCAAAATCGGAGTCATCAGACTCTCTTGATGCTCGCCTCCTTGAAGCTTCTTCATTAATCACCACTACTCTAGATCCATAAGTTTCTATCCGAACTGTTGGTTCTGTAGATACGGATTCTGGAGCTTCAACCTCGATCTACTCCATATCGTCTGACTCAGTGGCAGATGATGACTCATCCTTACCAGTCTGCTCTGGTTCATAGTCGTCAACATCCCTCAGCACATCTTCTTCTCCCTCTGGAGGCTCATGCAATTCTCCAATCAATGCTGCAGATATTTCTTCATTGGCGTGAGGACCCGCTTCCCAAATTTCATGTAGTGTTTGACACAGTTGATCAGATTCACTTGGAATATTGGAAGGGCCCGCCTCTTGTACCTCTGTCTGTTGACTTGTGGAAGGCCTAGACGCCTGAGTCTGACTCGCAGTAGCTCTTTGTCTTCGCCTTTGTTGTTGTGCTCGCGGTTGCTGTGGTTGTTGTTGCGGTGGCTGTCTGGCTTGAACTTCCACTTCTCCTGCCCAGTTGGCAGTATCAGGTGCTTCAAAATTCCTATCCAAAACAGCTCCAAACAACGGTCGCTCGACCGGAACCGCCAACCTTCCTCTGTGCGAGGAGCAATCAGCAAAAATTCTTTTATCCATCACTGCTACACTTTGGATTTCATTAAGCTAAGGCAAATTCGGCAAGAAATGCCTGATTAGCATCATTATGAACCGAGGATATAAGAGAAATTGTTGATGCTCTGGAGCCGTGATTTGATGAACGAACTCCGAGAAAAACATTTCTGAAAAGCTAAAAGGCCGATTATATACTAAGGCGATCATCCCAGATTGGATCTTCGAGACAATATAGTCAAAACCGGCTTTCTTGGCTGCGAAACAAACCATAAACACATGAGCCAAGAATCTCCATTGGCCAATAAGCCCGCTCTTCATGTACGAAGTCTTCGTAACATCTAAACTGTAACCCATTCTCTGAAAAGCCGCTTGCCTAATATTTAGGGGAAAATCAATAGACCCAGAATCCTCTTCCTGAGAGCCTAGCTGCAAAACTTGACGCAGCATATCGGCAGAAAACACCAACGGTTGCCCTGCGATCCTTGTTCTCAGCACTGTCGGGGTGACAGAGCAGTCCACCTGAAGATGATCATAGAACTGGCGAACATAGGGAATAACAATCTGAATATTGTGAGACAATGCAAAAGCAATCCTACATTCTACAAGGAAATCCATCATTTGACGAAAGCCCTGCGCCTCAGGGATATGATGGTCATAGGGAATGACCATATTATGTTTCGGCACGAAAACACGAACAACCATATCTGCACAATAGATAAACTATTAGAATTATTAAAAATCAATAAACTTGCTTAAATTCAAATTTGTTTTATTTTGAACTTGTTTAAGTACAAAATCCAACAAAATTAAATTTCTACAAGTTTAATTAAATTTAAATTGAATAATTCAAATAAAATAACAGATTCGAATATGCAGATTCGAAGACACCCTATTTCGATTTTGGTGACAGATTCGAATAAAACACTTTTCGAGTTTGATGACTCACTCGAATCTATTGACCTTCTCGAGTTTACTGACAAACTCGAGAGAGGTCTTGAACAGATTCGAACTGTCGACGACCAACTCTTCAACAAAACCCAAGATTTTAACCATTTTGAACTTAGAAAATCACATACATTAGTCCAACTAGGTTCTAATCACTGATTTTTGCCTTTAATTTGACTATTTACTGGTCCAAACTTTGTAATTTTGGAAAACACGACTTAGACCCATAAACCTTCAAAAATTGATGATTTTGGCTTAAATGGTGTATAAAACTACATGAATCTTGTACAACCCAGTTGTTTGTACCTAGAAGTATCAGTAGAATCAAACACTTTAGCAAGAAACTCGACAAATTGTCGTTTTTGTGGAAATCGGTAGATTCGAGGAAGTAGATTCGAAGTCGCCAAATAGATTCGAGAGGGTAGATTCGAAAACAGATAGGAGTAATGACTGTTACTGTTACCTATTTATAACACCTACCTTCGAATCTATGGCCAAAGTCGAATCTACTGACAGATTCGAAACCTCCCAATTTCGAGTCTGTCCTAAACTCGAATTACACCAAACACTTAGAAAAATTTCGAAAATTTTGAAATAACTTCAACTTTTTCAACCTTTTCAACGGTATTGTGTAACGGAATAAACTATGCCAAATCCTTTACCCGAAGCACAAGATTTTCACGCAGTGTTTATTTTATTCAACTGTGAATGCACCCTCAGTAATTTTTGACCTTTTTCCTAAGTAAAAAATAAAATAAACTTAGGTAAAATAAAATAAAATAAAATAAAATAAAGTAAAAATAAAATTTTAAAATTTTAACCAAAAAATTTAACTTAGACTTAAGCTATACATATTAAAATTCACAACCTAAGCTAAATGCTAAACAAAATATTTTTGATGAGTATAGTCAAAGAAAGGTTCAATCAGATAGCGGTGTCTGATACTCACTTTCGGTACTTAAACTTTCACACTTAGGAATTTTTGATTCCTTTGATTGTTTGTCGTGAAATACCCATTTAGCCGATTGTTGGTATTTACCCCTTTAAACATTCTACATTTCGGAATATCCCTTGGCATTTTTATTTATCATGAAATTATCTTACGTGAATCAGACATAGACATACTTTTATGATCAAGGCATACAGACAAAGATTCTAACTTGTTGGTATTTGCAAACTTTCTTTAAAAGACAAACATCGGACACAGGTCTGTATTTTCACACAACAAAGTGTCTTAGTTTGACTTAAGGTTTATTCTTAAAGCTAGCAAGACAGCGGTGACAGGTCTATACCGACGTACAACAAAGCGACGTATCTTGCTAACCCGAATCTAAACAGAGGCAACAGGTCTGTACTTACGTACAACAGAGTTACATGTTTTCGACTCTCAATTTTGTATGATTTTTCTATTCTTTCCATTTTAAGATGTATTTGATGTTGCCATACATCCCCAGAAAGTTTGCATACCTCATTTAGACTCAAAGTTTTTATGTCTTGTACATAAAAATTAAGACCAATTGGTCGTAAATCTAAGTTAGTGACACGTTTGACTTTTTCTTGAATATTTTATTAGCCTTGAGACACCCTATATGTATTATGCCTACCAACACATCAAACTAAAATAAAGTATAACACTTAGAATTTTAGTGGCATTATGTGTGAAAGTCTAAACACTTAGAGTTTGTAACGATTGTGCTAATTTTCGTCACTTTGAACCTATGCTTCTAAGACTTAACTCCTTTTTCTGATATTCTCTTTTTTTTGTATTTTTATGATCTTCTCTCTTTTTTCTTTTGTTTTTCATAAGAAATAGCACTAAAAGAAGATAACCTACTAACTTCCTAAAAATAAAAACTTACTAAAAATAGAAACTATCCTAAATCAGCAGAGTAACTATAAAAAGAAAGAAATACTACACCTATAAAAGAAAATAAACTATTACTAAGGTCAGATTACTCTGGGTTGCGCATTCCATTCAGTTGAATTAAATATTCAAATCGTGACTTATCAAATGCTTTGGTAAATAAATCTGCATTATTATCTTCCGTTGCCACTTTTACCAACTTGATTAAGTTCTTTTCAGCACAATCACGAATAAAATGATGCCTAATGTCTATGTGCTTTGTTTTGTTGTGTTTAACTGGATTATTCGTTATAGCAATTGTAGATTGATCGTCTATCCTAATTGGAGTTTGAGTGTAAGCCAAACCGTAATCCCGCAATTGTTGTTGTATCCACAGAACCTATGAGCAGCAACTACCAGCATAGCAGTCTCCCTCCTAGGAATTGACAACCTCCAGTTGTTGATTTGCGCGTCAAGCTGCATCCTCCGTAGTCAGAATCCGTGAATGCCTCCAACTCTAGATCTCCCTCCGCGTGATACCAAAGTCCCAGCTTCGGTTTCGACTTGAGGTATCGTAGAATCCGCTTCACAGCTTTCATGTGCATCTCCTTCGGATTAGCTTGAAACCTAGCACAAATACACACAGCAAACATGATGTCAGGTCTTGAAGCAGTTAAATACATAAGTGATCCAATCATGGCCCGATATAACGTAGGATCCACATCGGTATCACTTTCAGTACCCGGTCCGATATTGTGATTCACTTGAATCGGCGTGCTGAAATGGGCAGTCAACTTTGTTCCTTCCATCCCGAAGCGTTCTAATATATCATAGACATACTTCGTCTGATGGATAAACATACCATCCTTCTTCTGGTCAACTTGTAACCCCAAAAAGAAATTTAACTCTCCCATAGCACTCATCTCGAATTTCGACTTCATCACCTTCTCGAAATCTTTGCACATCTGTTCATCTGATGAACCAAAAATGATATCATCGACGTACACTTTTACCAAGATGAAATGTTCTCCCTTCCTCTTAACAAACAGAGTACTATCTATCCTACCCCTTTCAAACCCGTTTTCTAATAAATGGTTGGATAGAGTCTCATACCACGCCCTTGGTGCCTGATGCAATCCATATAGAGCCTTATCTAAACGATATACTCTATCAGGATATTTTGGATCTGTAAATCCGGGCGGTTGTTCTACGTACACCAGCTCCTTCACTTTCCCATATAGGAAAGCACTCTTTACATCTAATTGATAGACCTTAAAGCCCTTGAAGGAGGCAAAAGCTAGAAACAACCTAATGGCTTCCAGCCTTGCTACTGGTGCAAACACCTCATTGTAATCGATTCCCTCCTCTTGGTTGAAACCCTTTACAACTAGCCTAGCCTTGTTGCGAGTGATTATACCACGATCGTCTCTTTTGCACTTAAAAACCCATTTGGTTCCTATGGCAACTTCCCCTCGAGGTAATGGAACTAACTCCCACACTTCTAGTTTCCTAAACTGCGAAAGTTCTTCCTGCATCGCTTCAACCCAGGAGTTATCCTTAAGTGCCATTTGCACATTCTTAGGCTCTACTTGCGATATGAAACATGAATAGAGACATGTATGATATGCCTCGGAGTCATTTATCATCGACAACAACACTGTGTTGTTATTTAAACTACTCCTAGTCCTCACACCCTCGTTAGGATTTCCTATGATACTTTCTATAGGATGGTTCTTGTTGATCCTACAGGTCTCTATCTCGTCAACTGTCAGATTATCTCCTAAGTTAGATCCTATTTCACCTAATGGGGGAACAGTCTCAGCTTCCACATTTTCCTCCTCGTGGACATTTTCCTCAGAGTTGGAACTTGTTGCCTGAGTCTGATTCTCAGTGGTTGGTGCTTCTGGATCAGCAACTTCTGGAGATCCATCTTCAGTCGCAGTAGGCTCGGATGTGGATTGAAATGTAGTCCTCGGAAAGGTATGACCTTCGTCATTCAGATGCAACGTCGCCATGTCCTTTTCGATTGTACCTGCATTTTCATCCAAAGGAATGTTAAATGACTCAAATAATTTATCATAGTCAAATATCCATTCCGGACCTGTTTGGGGTTCATGTGTATAACTTGTGACTTCAATATTATACACAATCTCAACCGTACCATTCGTTTTGTTAAAAACCCGTTTGTTTGGTGAGTTCGGCACATAACCTAGGAAGTATCCTTCGTCAGCCTTTTCACCAAACTTCGGTTGATGTTTTGTACGCAAAAGAGTGCATGGTACCCCAAACGGTTCGAATCCAGTTAAATTAGGTGGCCGTTTATTCAAAATTTTATAACAGGTTTTGTTCAAAGACTTGACAGTTAGGACTCGGTTTAAAATATGACATGCGGTATTCACTGCCTCCCCCCAAAACATGGTAGGAAGCTTTGAATCCGAAAGCATAGTCCTAGCTGCCTCAATCAGTGTCCTGTTTTTACGTTCGGCCACCCCATTTTGTTGAGGCTCATATGGTGCACTAAATTGATGCACTATGCCCTTTGAGAGGCAATATACACCAATTACAGTGTTTTTGAACTCAGTTCCATTATCACTATGTATCCTTTTAACCCTTGTTCCGTAGGAATTCTCCACTTGGTCTAAGAACCCGATGAGCTTGGAAGCTGTCTCGTCCTTTGTACCTAAAAAGAAAACCCAGGAAAATCGTGAGTAATCGTCAGTGATAACTAAACAAAACCAACTACCTCCTATACTCCTTTTGTTGATTGGTCCGAAAAGATCCATGTGCAACAAATCGAATGTAGAGGTTATGGAGTTCTGCGTCTTGGACTTGTGTGTCTTTTTATGTTGTTTGCCCTTCTTGCAAGGTAGACACTTGTCCTCGAACTGAAAGCTTTTCATAGGCACACCTTGCACCAACCCATTCTTCGTTATGTAGTTCATTTTTCTTAGGTGCAAGAGAGCCATGCGTCTGTGCCACAACACTGATTCCGTCTCCGAAGCTTTGGATAACAAACAGATTGGCCCCATCGAAGTATCCGGCTTGTTCATATCGAGCATGTACAAGTCATTCTTCCTTGGTGCCCGCATCAATACCCATTCTTCAGGAATCTTGAATCCCGGTTTTAGCACTAACGCTTCAGTGTCAGTAAAAAGCACTGAATTCTTCCTATCACAGATTTGAGATACACTAATGAGATTATGAACCAGTTTATCAACATGATAAACTTGATCCAAAGTAATCGTCCCATTAGTGACTTCTCCAGTTCCAGTGATGGTTCCTCCTTTATTTCCCGCGAATGATACAAATCCCTAATTCCCACCCTTGAAGTCTGTAAGGAGACTTCGTTCCCCTGTCATGTGCCTGGAGCATCCACTGTCGACGAACCATTTGTTGTTTAGACTTGTGGTAATCTCCTGCACATGAAAGAAAATAGGTTAGTTATCACGGGGAACCCAAGCCATAACTGACTTGGTAATACCATTCTCGTCCACATACTTAAACTCTTTCAAATACCCATCTCGCCTTTCAGGTGACTTGGGTCGTTGAACAGGAGTTTGTTGTGGTGCCGAGTGATGTAAATTCACTCTTTGCCTTTGAGTAGGCATTTGTTGTGGAGCTCTAGAATAATTCCGATTATATTGCATTTCAGATTGTGATCCCTGAGCTCTAACCGGTGCGTAATGGCTAACAGGAGTATGTGACCTAACTGGAGTGTGTGCCCTACTAGGTGTTGTGCTCCTATAGACTTGTTGAGGTCCTGACCTAGATTGATTAATGACACGATTCGGTGAATTTGTCCTAACCACTTCCTTTGGTCCAACCTTTACCAGTGTTTGTTTCACAACATGTTTTGGTGCGGCCTGCACATTTTTCTCGGTACTCTGAGAACTACTAGTGCTCGCCACACTTGTTGAGGGTTTAGGTTGTTCTGGCTTTAATGTCTTAGGTGTATTATCAACTTTCCTATGTGGACAGGTAGAAGCTACATGCCCCCTCTCGTGACATCTAAAGCATGACATTTTGTCTATTGGCTTCTTTTGTGTGCCCTTAGACTTAGGTGTGTCACTTGTGTCCTGGTCCTTTTGAACATCTATCGCGACTGGTTCATCGTCCTGATCATTAAAATCAATTTTATGCTTTCCTGCAGGTGTTTCACTGGAGGAAGCCACAAATTTGACTTTCTTAACCTTGACGGTTGTATCAGTCACCTTAGATGTATTTTCTACTACAGGCTCAGATATTGGTGCAGGTAAGTCCTCTAAGTCTACTGATTTATCAGTTTTCTCCTGAGGATGAGGCACGTAGTTTGCATTAAAAGGTGGAGGAATTTCATGAAATCCTAGACCTACATGCTTTCTAGATTGCCGTTGAGCATCTAAAACTTTTCCTAGGTTCAGGCTTGAATTCCTAAACTTCTCTAGCTTACTATTGGCCTCTGCAACCTTTACCTTTGTTTCAGCTAACTCTATGTCTTTGTCCTTAAGGTTTTTGGTCAAGGCTTCTACATGCTCATACATAAGCTCTATCCTAACACACTGCTCACTCGGTTTGTCTTTCAGAACTATTACGTCTTGAGCATCAGCCTTAAGTTTTTCCTTAAGATCTTGCTTAATGTCGTTCAGGCTAGCGTTATCTGCTTTTTGTCAGGATCTAAAACTAATTAATCAAGACTAACTGATTTGAATTTATCAGAGTATAAATCAATAATCTTGCTTTGAATCAAAGTTTAATTAAGAAGTTTGCGGAATAACACTAAATTATTTTAACAAAAGCTTTCAGAATAAATAGCAGATAAACACAAAAAATAATCAAGCCTGCTTGTATTGCTGATCTCAATGATTACAATCACCTCTAATCTGTTTGATTAGATGAAGAACACAGACTGTTCTTAGGGTTTTACAACCTTAGAGGCTTATGAAAACTTAAACAAAAAGCAATTACAGACTCAAATATGCAGAAAACACCTATACAATAGAAAGACCTATTCTATGTATTTATATTGCTTCTCGATTTGTTTCCTTGAAGGACTATGACTTCTCTGATAGAAGATATGCTGGAATCTTCTTGTAGATATCTTTTCCTGAAAATCAGCACTTTCTGTTTATGAAACTGTTGAGCAGCTTGAATCACTTGACAGCTTGAACAGAGCAGCTCGAGTTGATTTACTCTGGCAGCTTGAACTTTTACACTGGCAGCTCGAGTTTCTTCAACTAGCAGCATGAACTTTGGATTTACATATAAACTCTACTAACAGTTTGAGAAGTCTAACTAACAGCTTGAACCTACTTAAACTATTTCCCAACAATCTCCCCCTAACTTAAATTCTTTACACAAGACTTTAAGTTCTATACAAAAATGGAAATGAATAAGTAAACTGTTATTTACAAACCAAGGCTTTCAAAAACTTATAACTGTGTAAGTTTCTGATCTACAGCCTTCAAAAATTCTTTCTTCATCTCATCTCTATCACAAGATACTCTAATAGATTTTATCTGAAGTAGCATATCTTTTGGTAAATCATAAAATTCGAGATTGAAGAATATACCAGGTCCATCTGAGAATTTGATTCTGTATGTCCTTGATTTAACAAACAGATCAACTTGCTTGATCTTCTTTCCCTTCTTCATAGCATCCTCTATTTCTGTCCTTGCAGATTCAGGGTCAACAATTGATTTTAGATCTTTAATGACTTGCTTCACTTGTGGTAAAGCAGATCTAACTTGTGTTACAGACCCAATATTATGCATCCTGATAAGCTCATCTCTGGTCAACTTCTGAACCATATGCCAAAATGTATCATACTCTTCCTCTGGTCCAGATTCCCTTCTCACCACAAACTTAAATCTTAAGTCACTATTATCCAGTGGCTTAGCATACCAGTAGTTGATCAGAGGCTTTGTAAAATCATGTTGATCAATCAACTTCTCTATCTCCATGGCCTTTTGCAGTTGTTGCTCAAACAACACCCTTTTAACTTGATGCAGCTTTGCTTGTGATGATGGCTCAGATGCAGGAATAGAAGCAACAGCTTGATCAGAAGGAGCAGGGGCACTGGTAGCAGCTTGAATATGACTTGTACCAGTTTGAACTGGTTCTTGTGATGGTTGGACTTCTTGGGAGACTTTTGTTTTCTTTCTTTTGTCCATTTCTCTGTCATGGATCTCTTGCAGCCGTTCAGTGGTCATGGACTGAGCCATTTTCTTTGGAATGCCAGCTGCAAAGGCAAAATTGATCAGAAATCTTCTGTGCTCAGCCTTGGAGTGCCCTGTTGGCAGCTTCCTCTTCTTCTCTCCTTGTTTGACCACAAACCCCTTTAGGTAATCACCTAAGGTTGCATCATCGTCCATTGGGGGCTGGGTTTGTTGATCTAACTCTTTATCCTGTTCTTCTGCTAACTTTTTGGCAACTTCAGCATCAAAGGCAATCTGGGCTTCTTTGGAAGAAAATTTGTGTTTTGGAGACTCAATAAGAATGCCCTTGCCCTTGTCTTTTGCAGCAGAGGATGTAGCTTGGACTGTACTGGATGGAGCTTGAACACCTTCCCTTATAACAACTCCAGTTGCTTTTGAGGAGGCAGCAGCTTGAGTTTCTAGGCTAACAGCTTGAGAAGCTGTTGGGACTGTTAGCCTAGAAGGTGGAACTGTTGAGGCTGCTTGGACTGATGGTGTTGGAGCTGCTTGGACTGATTCAGGAACCTCCTGATTCTCCCCCTTTTTGGAAGCATTGGTTTGGTCAGGAGGACCTACAACCTTTGCCCCTTGGGTTTGAATCAACCGCTCTAATTTCATGATCTTATTTCCACAGAGGGTAAACCCTTTATGGAGATAATCCATTCTTTGATTTTGAGCCGCTTCTGCCTGCTTTAGTGCAAATATATGAGCTCCCTGTGCAGCAATGATGGACATTTGGTATTCCAACATAGCTACAACAGGTTTCATTTTGGGATCCGTCAAAAGCATGATTTGCAGACTAGCCTCAAGATCAGAAAACACCTGTGGTGCTTGTGATCTATCACTGACATTAATACCAGAAGTAGAAACCTCTGGGCCCCTCTGTTCTTGGTTCTGGGGACTTCCAGCTTGTGTTTGCACACTTGCTGTTGCCATGGGCGTGGTCTTAGGGATGTTGGCACTGTCCTGTGCCTCTTGTGCAGAGACAGCAGTAGTGCCAGCCACAGAACCCATATGAACAATCTCTGGAGAGATGTTCACCTCCTGAGTGAGGATGGGAGTGTCCTCAATTGGTTCCCTTTGGATATTCTGTGCAGAAGTGTCCTCCTGCACAGGGATATATGGTTCTTGTCTGGGGGCTGAGGAGGAAGGAGCTCCTGGTCCCCTTTTCCTTTTACATAGAAACTTTAGTGGGGGTGATGGCTGTACAAAAGGATCAGAGGGAATTTGCGTATCATGAGGAGTGGGTTGGGGTCCTGGGGGTGAAGCAGTGATGATAGGCTGAGCCTGCTCAGGACCCTCTCCTCTGTTTCTTGGAATGATGTTCATCATTGCAGAAGGCAATGGAACATCTACGCTCAAAAAATTGGCCCTTTGTTTTAAAAGTCTCTTTATAGAAGATAGTGAGTGCCTATGGGAAATATGTATCCTCTTATGTAAATGAGAAGTAGTGCATGTGTGTGCAATGATTTCTGCCAAAAATCTTGGATACATTAAAAATTTCCCATTCTTTAGGGAATGATGCCTTAACATCCCCTGGAAAATCATGTTTGAAAAATTGAACCGTTGGCCTGTTGAAAAGTACACTAAGGCAGTGGCAATGTTAGAAGAAAATTCTGACCAACCAGTTCTTTTAGGGCTCATACACTGCTGAATAATATATACAAGATATTTCCATTTAGGAGAAAAATGGGCTTTCAAGAAAGTAAATGAATCAGCAGGACCCCTATAACCTATATTATAAAGACCAGTATGTAAAGCGTTAAGGGTTAGGTCTGTTATACCTGTGGCATCTTGAAGATGCAAATGGTGCCGAATGGATTCCTCAGTGATGGTGATGGGAGTGCCATCAATTTTGGATAGTATAGAGGGAATACCATTGATGATTTGAGTAGTGGCACGGTTCCAGAACTGTTCGATATGCGATATGTATATGGTGGGATTTATATTAAGGGCATGGTGGATATGAGAGTGTCTTAGGAAATCCATCATATCATGGAATGGTTGAAGTTCAGAGTGTTTGAGAGAGTATGGAAGGCAATTGTGTTCTTTGACAAACTCCATTGAAGGTTGACCGGAGATTTTAGGGTTGCAAAGAAGATTGTGTGAATCGTTCAGAGAGAAAAAGAAAGGCCGTGGAAGAAAACTTTGTAACTGGTAGTTACAACTGAACGAAACTGGGACCTTTAAAGGTTTTGAAAAAGGTTGGGTCCCGCGCACACATATTTAAAAATTACCTAAATGCCCTGCACACTTTGACAGATCAAGTGAATAACTAACAGTCCGAGAAAATGAACTAGCAGCTTGAGAAAATACTCATGCTGTTAGTTGAAAATTATGCATCCTTTTAATGAAACAGTGACTCCCCCTTAAATAAGCATACGAAGTAAATAATAATGAAAACAAATTAATCCATGTTTACCATACCAATATTTGATACCAGAAAAGTGAATCTTCCTACATCAAAAGGTTTTGTAAATAGATCAGCTAACTGATCATCAGTATGTATTTTGGTAACTTGGATTAATTTCTTCTCATTACAATCCCTTATGAAATGAAATCTGATGTCTATATGCTTGTTTTTGGGAATTTCACTGGGTTTTGCACAATGCTTATTGCACTTGAATTGTCAATGTAAATAGGAGTGGATAAGAAATTCATACCATAGTCTCTCAGCTGATTTTGAATCCACATTACCTGGGAGCAGCAGCTTGCAGCTGCTACATATTCTGCTTCAGTGGATGATGTGGACACAGTTGTCTGCTTTTTGCATTGCCAAGAGACCAGTCTTGCTCCTAAGTATTGACATCCACCAGTTGTGGATTTTCTGTCAATGTTGCAACTACCATAGTCACTGTCAGAATAAGCAGTTAGTTCAAGGGGAGAGTCTTTAGGATACCATAGGCCTAAGTGTGGTTGGCCTTTGAGATATCTAAAGATTCTCTTAACAGCAACCAAGTGAGAATCCTTTGGAGAGCATTGAAACCTAGCACACACACAGACAGCAAACATTATATCAGGTCTAGAAGATGTTAGATACATGAGTGATCCTATGAGAGATCTGTATAAATGTATGTCCACATCTATGCCATCTTTGTCTGTATGGAGTTGCTTGTGAGGATCCATTGGAGTGCTTGCAACCTTTATGTCTTGATACCCAGACTTTTCTAGTATGTCTTTCACATACTTTGATTGACTTATGAAAAGTCCAGTGGGCTTCTCCTTGACTTGCAATCCCAGAAAGAAAGTGAGTTCTCCCATTGAACTCATTTGAAACTTTTTGTGCATTAAAGCTTCAAACTCTTTGCACAGGCAGTCATTGGTTGAGCCAAAGATAATGTCATCAACATAGATTTGGACAAGCAGAATCTCAGCCTTGATAGACTTAGTGAAAAGTGTTTTGTCCAGAGTGCCTCTCTTGAACCCATTCTGTAGAAGGTAGGATGACAGAGTGTCATACCATGCTCTGGGGGCTTGATGGAGACCATAGAGAGCCTTGTCTAGCTTGTAGACCCTGTCTGGATACTTGTAGTCTTCAAAACCAGGAGGTTGACACACATAGACCTCCTCTTCAATTGTCCCATATAGAAAAGCAGACTTCACATCCATTTGATACACTTTAAAACCTTTGAAGCTTGCATAGGCCAAAAATAGTCTGATGGCTTCAATTCTTGCCACTGGGGCAAATACATCATCATAATCTATGCCTTCTTCTTGAGTGTACCCTTGTGCTACTAGCCTTGCTTTATTCTTGATGACTATCCTTCTCTCATCTTTCTTGTTCCTGAACACCCATCTTGTACCAATTGCTCTCTTACCTTTAGGAAGATCCACCAGAGTCCATACATTCTGAATCTTGAACTGTAGAAGCTCTTCTTGCATTGCCTCAATCCAGGATGAATCTTTTAATGCTTCTGATGCCTTTTTAGGTTCCAGTTGAGACATGAAACAGGCATGTTCAAAAGCAGCTAGACTGAATTCAGGAACTGCTTGTTCAGCAGCAGCAGTCTCATTGTGAACCATCTTCCTTGTTTGTACAGGAGTACTTGGATCACCCAGTATTTGATTAAGAGGATGAGACTTGTGAACTCTGAGGGTAGGCTCTCTTTCTGTCTGAAAAGAGGATCCAAGATTTGTATCATCTCTATCAGGACCAGTGAATGGTTCAGTTTCAGTAGCAGCTTGACTTGAATCTGGGACTGGTTCCCTTTGGGGTGGAGCTGTGCTCTTAGGACTTGGGAGTTGCACTTCAGTGTCTGGATTTGTATCATGTTGAGCATTCAGGACCCCTGGAGGATCACAAGACAGAAGTGGTATAGTGATGTATTCATCCCAATTTGTTGAATCTACAGCAGTTTGAAACTTTGTGCCAACAGTTTGAGAATTTGTATTGGCAGCATGAGAATCTGTGTTGGCACCTTCAATCTTGTATGCATCAGCTTCTGCAGTATACTCAACAAAGCTCAGAGAATTTGTTAGTGAAACTAAGTCAAACAACCAATCAGGACCAGTGCCTTTGACATTTGCAGTATTTTCATTAAATTCAACATTGGCACTTTCTTCAATGGTTTTAGATACACTATTGTAGACTCTATAGGCTTTGCTTTGACTTGAGTAACCTACAAAGAATCCTTCTTCAACCTTACTTTCAAACTTCCCTAAGTGAGTCTTAGTGTGAAGAATAGTACATGGGCATCCAAAAGACTTGAAGAAAGCTATTAGGGGACTTTTGTTATGGAATAACTCATAGGGAGTTTTCCCTTGTGATTGGACAACCTAAACCCTATTCAGAACATAACAGGCTGTATTAACAGCTTCTGCCCAGAAAGTCATTGGCAGTTTTGAATCAGCTAGCATAGTTCTAGCAGCCTCAATTAATGTTCTGTTCTTTCTTTCAGCAACACCATTTTGCTGTGGTGTTCTTGGTGCACTATACTGTCTAGCAATGCCTTTGGACTCATAGAAACTGGATAGAATATGATTTTTAAATTCAGTTCCATTGTCTGATCTTATCACCTTAACTTTTGAGTTGGATTGATTTTCTATCTTAAGAATAAATGACTTAACTAGCTCAGCAGTTTCATCTTTAGTCCTAAGAAAGTAAACCCAGGTAAATCTGGTGAAATCATCAACAATAACTAAACAGTAGGCCCTTTTATTCAAACTCAAGACAGATGTTGGACCAAATAGATCCATATGAATTACCTGAAGAGCAGATGAGATTGAATTTACTTCCTTGACCTTATGAGAAGTTTTGTGTTGCTTGCCTTTAAGACATGCTACACAATGATCATCACATATGAACTCCTTTTGTGGTAAGCCTCTTACCAGATTCTTTTTGACTAAAACATTCATGGACTTGAAGTTCATGTGAGACATCCTTCTATGCAAAAGTGCAGACTCATTTGATGATTCTTTGGATATCAAACAGCTTAAAGTATTTGATTTAGATAAAAGATCTGTGTCCAGACAGTAAACATTGTCCTTTCTTGGTGTTCTTAGTAAAACAAGATTTTCAGGAATTTTGAAATCTTTTGAAAGGACAATGCACTTAGAATCTGTAAACAGAACAATGTTTTGTTTGTCACAGATTTGAGAGACACTTAATAAATTGTACTTAAGCTGTTCAACATACAAAACATCATGGAATTTCATGTTGCCTGCATTAACGGTACCTTTACCTGTAACCTTACCTCCTTTTGAGTTGCCTCCAAATGCAACAAAACCTCCATCAATGCCTTTGAAATTTGACAAGCATTCAGAGTTGCCTGTCATGTGCCTAGAGCATCCACTGTCCAAATGCCATCTTGTTTTATGAGGAGATCTGTGGTTGCCCTGCACAAATAGAAGCTTAGTCAGTAGTGGAGTAAACCCAAACCAAATTGGTTTTGGGTTGGCCTTGTGCATTGACATAACTAAACACTGTTTTTGACTTTTTATATTTTGTGAGATCTACTGATGGAGTTTTTGGAGAGTATTTAGTGATTATATGAGGTATCCAGGTATTTTGATCATCTTTTCTTCTAACAGTCTCAGATGATTCACTAACAGTTCCAGATTGATGCTTAGCAGCTTGATCTATGTTTTTAGTGCTAACAGCTTCAGTATTTGCACTAACAGCTTCAGAATTTGGCTTAGCAGCCTGATCTTTTGTATCAGCAGTTTGATCTGAAGATTTGTCCTTGACACACCATATTTGCTTAAAAATTAATTTAGACTTTGCCAAAACTTGTTTTTGATGTGTGGACTGTTTTTTATTAACTTTTAAAAGCCTGTGATCAACTGTTTTCTTTGGAACTGATGTAGCAGAAGATTTGACCTTTGAATGTTTTACCTGAGTAGGATTTGATTTTGTTTGATTCACAGTCTGTTTTGCAACAGCTGGTTTATAAAAACAATCCTTGGCCAAGTGATTCTTCCTGCCACAGTGAAAGCACCTTTTGACTATTTGAATTGGAGAACCAGATTTTTCTGACAATTTCTGGTTCTTGTTTCTCTGATTTCCCCTTACCTGCTGTTGTTTGGGAAACTTTTGAACACCATGCTTTTGGCATGTGCAGACAGGAACATTTTTCCCTCTTTTATTATTCTTTGAGGAAGATGCAGTGTTACATTTAGAATGTACAGAAACTTGTGGAGCAGCATTGCATACACTCATCTTCACTTTTCCTTTCTTATTGGGGGCTTGGATCTCTATGGGTGCATTTTATGTGCCTTCTCAGCTGTTGTGCACTCACACTCTGTGTTTTGAATCTGATCTTCTTTAGATTCAGGGCTGGTATCAAGGATAGGATCTACAGTAGTCATAGACTCATCTAATGGTTCATTGACAAGTCTATCAGCAACTTCACTCATTGGATGAATGTACTTATTGTTGTATGGAGGTGGAGTAGCCCTGTATCCTATGCCTTCTTTGGGATTAACCTGAGATTTTACCCTATCTTTGAATTGGACTTCCAATAGGTGTTCTAGCTTTTGATTAGCTAATTTAAAGTTACCTAGATCTATATTTACAGATTCTAGTTTCTTATTAGCCTCCAACACCTTTTGTTCAGTCTCTTCTACCTTCTTATTCAGAGAGTCTATTTTCTTATTTAGCTCCTTTTTCTCCCACTCATGATATGTTCTATCATGTCCCATTTGAATCTCATTGTCCTTATAGTCATTGATCTGTTTTTCAAGATCTTCTATGGCTTGCATGTATTCATATCTCCTTTCTTCCATCTTAGCTAGAGTTTTGCACATGCTCTCATTATGGTCTCTGTACTTTTTAACCATATTTTTGCATGATGGAGAGCAGAGTTTAGAATTTACCTCAGATGGTAGTTCTGTGGAGGAGACATTTGATGTTTCTGCCATTAGAGCTTGATTTTGAAACTCTTCCTTTGTCTGATCACTCCAGTCAAACACATTGTCTTCTTGAGAGACAAGTGCTGTTGATGATGATGTCTGATTGGGCTGTGAAGTCCTTGATGACTGTTGACCTTGAGATCTGCATTCTCTGGCAAAGTGACCAAGCTTATGACATTTATAGCACTCAACTTTTGATTTATCAAAAGCTGGTTTGCCTTCTGTTCTGGCTTGAAAGTTGGTCCTTCCAGTTCTTTTAAGAAACCTTTTGGCCCTCATGGTCAGCATTGCATGTTGCCACTCATCTCTTCAAGATCATCTGGATGAATTTGTTCTAAATCTTCAGTATTTAGAGCAAATAGTCCATCATTGGCAACAAAAGCCTCATAGTGAGCTTCAGCAGAGTTGTCATCACCACCTGAAAAGGAATCACTGCTATTAGATTTTTCAGAAGACAAAAGAGCAGTATTGTGATTATAAGAAAAAGATTTCTTTTTAGTATCAATCTCAGTCTCAAACACTCTCAGACTGTTGTACAGATCATCCAGTTCTATCTCATCAAGAGTGTCTTTTGTTCTCCATTGGGCAGCATAAACTGTCCATTCTTCTCCAAGAGATCTGAGAAACTTTCTGTTGACTTCATCTTGATCCAGGCTGACTTTTGCACTTTCTAATTCACTTATCAGTTTGTTGAACCTGTCAAAGATTTGAGTAAGGTTTTCATTCTTGCCACCAGAAAAGTTCTCATACTGCTGTTTCAAAAGATCCTTTTGATTTCTCTTGGTACTGGCATTACCAGCAAATCTTTTCTCTAAAGCATTCAAAGAGAATGAGCAGTATAAAATTTTTTGAACTGATGTTGATAAGCATTAGGAATGGCTATTTGTAAAAGTGTAAGAGCTTTCACTTCATTCATTCTAGCCTTCCTTTCAAGTTCAGTTTTTGGAGGAGTTTTGACTGGTTTTCCCTCATCATCAAGTTCTGGATCAACTACAGGAGGAAATTCAATAGCTTCCCATATGGCATAGTCAATGAATTGGATATGCTGCTGAATCATGAGTTTCCACATCTCAAACTCAGTGGGCTTGAGCATAGGCACTTTGAGTCCTTGCCCAGATCCACTGCTGCTATTTTCAAATTCCATTGTAGAAAGATTAAAATTTTAAAAGAAAGTTTTCGACTTTGAAAAACAAAGAACGACCCCTGGCTCTGATACCACTTGTCAGGATCTAAAACTAATTAATCAAGACTAACTGATTTGAATTTATCAGAGTATAAATCAATAATCTTGCTTTGAATCAAAGTTTAATTAAGAAGTTTGCGGAATAACACATAATTATTTTAACAAAAGCTTTCAGAATAAATAGCAGATAAACACAATAAATAATCAAGACTGCTTGTATTGCTGATCTCAATAATTACAATCACCTCTAATCTGTTTGATTAGACGAAGAACACAGACTGTTCTTAGGGTTTTACAACCTTAGAGGCTTATGAAAACTTAAACAAAAAGCAATTACAGACTCAAATATGCAGAAAACACCTATACAATAGAAAGACCTATTCTATGTATTTATATTGCTTCTTGATTTGTTTCCGTGAAGGACTATGACTTCTCTGATAGAAGATATGCTGGAATCTTCTTGTAGATATCTTTTCCTGAAAATCAGCACTTTCTGTTTATGAAACTGTTGAGCAGCTTGAATCACTTGACAGCTTGAACAGAGCAGCTCGAGTTGATTTACTCTGGCAGCTTGAACTTTTACACTGGCAGCTCGAGTTTCTTCAACTAGCAGCATGAACTTTGGATTTACATATAAACTCTACTAACAGTTTGAGAAGTCTAACTAACAGCTTGAACTTACTTAAACTATTTCCCAACACTTTTAATGACTCATTTTGAGCAGTTATGGTTTTATGTGATTCTAAGACTAGATTTAACCTATCATTAGAAGTAACACATAACAAGCATAATTCATGAAAAAGTGAGTAAGTCAGACTAACCTTTGTGTGTTCGGATTCCACATTGGCCATTTGAGCGGCAAACTCCAGAAGCGTCTGATCATTCGTCTTCTCCACCCACATCGGACTGCTGTCCCTTGTGGTCTGCTCTTCCCCTTCACATCCATTCTCCGTTACTTCAGCCATAAAAGCCCGAGCGTTTGATTCCGGATGTGAGCTCCAGTCATAGGTACCATCCAGCTGTCTGTCTGATGTGACATTTGATAGTAGACCAGCTAGATTGGCTTGACCGGCAGATGAACTCGGAAGGTATCTCTGAGACTGATTCTGATACTGTCCGTGATGCTGTTGCTGTCCTTGGTAATTTTCTTCCTTGGGTCTCTGACATTCTCTGGCGAAGTGTCCCAGACCTTGACAATTGTAGCACTTTACTTTGGACTTATCAAAGCCAATCCCCTTATTATTCATCGTAAAATTCCTCCCAGTTCGTTTGATGAATCTTTTAACCCGTTGGGTTACCATGGCCAGTTGCCACTTAAGATCCATTTCCTCAAGATCATCAGGGTCGACCTGATCGTAGTCTTCATCCCAGAGAGCGGGATCGTTAATTTTCCCTTGAACGCAGTTCCCGTATGCGGCCACAAATGAAGCAAGCAAGTTCAAATGTTCTTCCGCTGATTTAGCGCTCATGGGCATCTCAGAATAGCTCTGAGATGTCGTCGCCTGTGCTGCTTGAGGTTGCTGTTCTTCTGATCTTCCCACTCCTAATAACGCTCTGTTCAGTGTGTCATCAGACTCTGCTGGTGACGACGTTTCTCCGGTGAAAAACGCTGTAGCAGTCTTCAGATCGGCGGTCGCTGAAGGTTTTGTTGATTTTCCAAAATACATTGCTGGATTCTGGACTTGTTCGTAATTAGTTTCGGCCTTCAGTAGCTCGAAATGATAAGCTCGCAACGTTCCCACAATATCCTCCAGAGATTGGGTATAATACTTATCCTCATTAAGCTTTATCATTGCCACATACATAGCCCATTTGGCTGGTAAGGCATCAAGAAGCTTATTGTTCTTGTCGGTGTCAGTATACTCAATCCCGTGACTTTCAAGCTCCGTCAACAGATGATAGAACCGGGTGATTGTATAATCCAGCTGTTCATCCTTTAACGCCTTGAAAATCGCAAACTGTTGTTTTAACAGCTCCATACGCTTTCTTCGTACCCTTGGATTACCCTCACACCTTTTCTCCAGTGACTCCCAAAGTTCTTTAGAAGTCTTTTGAGTCCTAAATGTGTGCAAAATATCTTGAGGCAACGCCATTCGAATTATTGAGAAAGCTCTGTTCTCAGCTTCATAGAGTTTCTTATCATCTTCCTTCATCATCTGATATGATAGAACTCTCTGACGGCCTTCAACTTCAGAAATTGGTGGAATGTATCCTTCGTCGATACACACCCACATGCGCATGTCATTGAAGCGCACAAAATCAGCAAACCGATCTTTCCACCAGTAGTAATCCTCGAGTTTCATCAGCTTAGGCGGAGTGTTTGCCTTCCCGACCTCGTGGTCCATTTCCAGAAACTTTTGAAGGTTTGACATCGTTTCAAAAGGAATTGAATCGTAACTTAATTAATTTAATTCGAAACTGACTTAAGCTAACTCTTTCGAATCTAGGTAGATTCGAATATAATTTAGGTTAAATCTTTTTGGGATTAAATTCGATTAAGTGTTGAAATTCAATTAAATTCAAAATTATGTCAGATTCGAATGTCCCCTAAACTCGAAGGTCAAGCAAACTCGAACTATCAATAGATTCGAAACCCTATTCTAAACTAGACTAAACTCCAAGCAAACTCGAATGCAAGTAGACTCGAGACCCCTATCGAATGTAGCACAAACTCGAATTAGACTCGAAACAGTGTTTATCAAACTCGAGAGGAGCGGATTTGGTTAGACTCAAAACTAAGAATAACCCTAATTACTCCTAACAGATTCGAGCGCCGCAAACTCGGAAAACGGTTAACACTTCGATTTGTTTACGTTTTGCAGATTAAATCAATATTTTTACAACGAAAAATATTGATTTCGATCAAAAACGTGAAGAACACAAAGTATTTTCCGGATGACAATTTGCTAAGCTCGAAGAACGCGAAAAACACGAATTGGAGAGAAAACCCGTCCAAAAGCGTCAAGAAACCTAGAATGTATCTAGATGAACGCGAAGAACACCAAGAACACCCCGTAGGCTCTGATACCACTTGTAAGGTCTACCTAACACAAGATCTATCTAGACGCGGAACCGTCAACGAGTGCGGAATCCTCGTTAACGGGTAGACGGAAACAACTCTCACCAGAACACGGAGACTATCAGAAGCTGCACGAACGACACACGAACGCACCTACGAACTGATTCTCTCCGAAACGACACTAACACTGATGATAAACTCGAAATCACTTAATGCTTAATCACTCTCAAATTCTGCAAAAAGTCTCATAATATTTCGAGTCTATCCCTAATTATAGAGGCTAATTTGAGTCTGTCATGGGCTAAACTCGAATCCGGCCCAAAGCCCATTCGAGTTTGGCCCATCTGACATTCTCGAATCTGCCTAATTGGTCACATTCGAATCTACCAAGAGACTCATTCGAACCTAACCAGATTCGAATCCTAGTCCTTAGATAATTCGAATCTACCTTCTCACATAATTAACTAAGTATTGAAACTTATGTTTTTACTTTATGATTGATTTTATCTTTGATCTTTATGTTTGAACTTCTTGTAATGCGTTACATTAAGTTCAAACACACAAACAATAATAATTATCAACCATATATAAACATATATATCTAACACTTGCTAAACTACAATGTTGGATCACTTAGACTGCTATCGTCACACAGGGTGTACCAACAAACCGGTTGAGCTCTTCTTGCATAGCTACAATCCAGTCAAGGTCTTTCAAAGGTTCGCCCACACGAGCGGGCTCTATCATACTAAGGAATGACATAAAGAGACATTCACTAGCAGATGCCCTTCGAGTTTGAACACCAGTTGTCAGATCACCAATAATTTTTTCGGTTGGGTGATCACAGTTCCATCTCTTTTCATGTGGGAGTGGTGAACGTGAAGGAACTCAGCGGTTAGTGTGGGAAACGATGGCTTGAAGTGAAGGTACAACTAGTTCCTGTTCAGATTCGGTTAGATCTTCTAACGGGAAAAGATTTGATACTATATGGGAGGGTTTGATTGGAGTAGACTCATCAATTGGACTGTTTGTGGTAGTTGATGGTAATTTAAATAGTAATAGTGATGAATGAGGCAATAATGATTGAGATGGTGGAACTATTGAGTCTGAAAAACTTGTATTCTCTGCCGGAGCTGTAACAGAAGAAGAATTTACATTAGGACCAAAACATTCAACATAAAAATGATCAAATAAATTTATTAAGTCAGAAAAAGAAAAAGAAATTGAGGTAGAAGAATCTCCAGGCATAGGAGTAATGTGTGGTTGTAACACCCCGACCCCGAATGGATTGGCGATGTGGTATCTAACTACCTCATCTAAACAAAAGTGAATTATATTTTTTATTAAACTGCCAAACCTTTACAT